>CM031377.1:80096237-80386806 GCA_018208015.1 Medicago ruthenica | reverse complement strand
AAGATTCGTTCGGTCGAGAATGTCCTAACTTTCTTGTTGCTTAAAATGACGGTCGGTCCATACTGCTAAGACTTTTTTGTCCTTGGCTTATTAATATATCTCATTTCTTATGTTTTGATACCACTTGATGAAGGACAAAAAAGGGGTAATTTTGATTTTAATGTATTTGTGAATAATGGAGGAAAATTTTGGTATTAAGGTTAAAGAATGATGGAAATAGACAGAAAATGGTAACCAAACAAATTCCCAATCCAAGGAAGATGTTTAGCTTGGTAGAGGATCGCCACAAGAAACGTGGTTTCTTGATAAGATCAATTAATGGTTCAATCCAGAACCAAAAAGAAGCAAAGCTTCCAAATTCACATAAAGTGATTTTCTTTATCAAAATTCATCTCCCTACATATCATTTTCGTGCTCTATTTATATGAGCTTATTACATGATGATATTGATTGTAAAACTCCTAGAAAATGAAAGGAAATGCAGCCACTAATTGCAATAATGTTTTGGTGGCTGATTAATGAAAATAAAAGGTTACAAAATAACTCTCTAAGGTGGGTGGCTGTATCAATGCATGGAAAGGTTACACATTCATTTGCTCCTTTAATCATCATGGCTGAATAACTTCAAGACGTTACACTTTCATAATTCAGCTCCATCTAACCTCCATTGTGCTTTTTTTTAATGTGTTGTTTCTTCTCTTACATCAGCCCATTCATCAAAATCACGTCATCCACTTCATACGCATTTTACACCAAGAAATATGCCGAATCTGATCTTGAGTCTAACATAAGAAATATAGGAAATTTTCTAAGCTTTCCAACGCATTAAAGATCACCTTAATCGGACATTCAGAACTCAAGATATGACAAAAACAAGACAGTCGTGTAATCACCTACGAAAAGAACCCAAATTAATTTGGTTCATTTTATTCCATTATTAAATTAACTCTCGTAGAAGGTGAGAATATTAGGTTCTCATCACACCCTCAACCCCATACCGAGCTTTCAACACCCTAAACCATAATCCCTCCCGATCAACCAACATCCTCCAACACCATTTACCCAACAAAGCAACATTAAATTCTTTTATACGCCTAACTCCCAAACCTTCATCCTCCTTTCCTAAACAAATAGAGTCCTAATCCACCCAAGAGATTTTCCTAACATCCTCACTCCTGCCTCAAAAAAAAAATATTTAAAAAGTGATTCAATAGAGGAGATGATACCTAAGGGAGCTTTGAAGAAGGAAAGAAAGTAGACCGAAAGCGATGACAAGACATATTTCAAGAAGACAAGCCGACCACCCAAGGACAAATTCTTGCTTTCCCACCCAGATAAACGTTTTTTAATACGCCAATCATAATCATGACCCGGGGAATTGAATTTTTCAATGGTAAAGGTCGTATTGTCCCACCGGGTATGCCAAATTTGTTGATGGAAGCTTAAATTAGTCGATATTGGTTGAGTTTCCTCAACTGTGATTCTCTTTGCTTCAAGAGATTGACGCTGAATGATGAACTTTATCCCTTAACTGTGTGTTCTCAAACTACTCCTGTAGAGCGTTATGGATATAATATTATAATGTCATAGGTAGTTAACTTTTTTTGACGAAAGGTAGTTAACTTTTGAATTGTCTGTGTAATGTTATCGATATAATATATTATATAGAAAATCATACAACAAATTCATAAAAAAAAAATATTTATAAAAATGGTTGTTTGTTGTAAAAAGTAAGGAGAATTCAAATAAGTATAAAACTTTATTTGTTTAGTAGAATACAAAGAGGAAGAATGGCTTTAGTTGTTTGGTTTTTAATCAAAAGTTTAGCTTTAGTTTGATAATTAAGTTGTATGTTATTTTATTAAGTATATAATGAACTAACTCATTTGATAAAACCAAATATAATATATACATGAAATTAGTAACACGGATCGTAAGCTTAGATGACATTTTGATAATTGATTATGTAGCCATTCATAAATTTCTGTCATCTAAATTGAATATATAACCTTCAAAGGTGAATAGAAAATATTTACTTTTGGTCGATGTACTTCATACTCACACTCTTTCTCTCCCCATTCTCTCATCATCCATTGCCACCCCACGACCATTCTCTCATCCGGCGAACACATTTTTTTCTCTACGAGTGTAAGAATCAAATCAATGACCCATGGACTCAAGGATTCGGACCAAACAAATTAAAGTGATTTTTTTCCATATTTGGATCCAAACTAAACTAATTAAACTCAATCTCTATATTTGAGTGTTGTTTTACGTAATTCAAAACAAATTACCTAAAACTCAAGCCAAACTTTTAGATTTTATAATTATATCTCTTATTTTACACCATTAGTAGTCTTATCTTAAAAAGTATGTTGAATTCGTGTATTATTTAATCACTGTATATTATCTTCCCTATTTTGGCATAATTACTTGATTTAATTGTATAAAAAATATGAAGTATTTAGATAACAAAGTTAATTTTTTTTAGGGTTTCACAATAAAATTCTTCATTTTTGAAAAATATCAAACTGATTAAACCAAACAAACCAATCCATTTATCATCAGCTTGGTTTGATTATCGGAAGAAAAGACTGCAAAAAACCGAATAAAGAACAATTTGTAAACCAAACCATCTATTTATTATTAGTTTGATATTTTTTTTTTTAAATACCCCTCCCCCCCAGTCGAACATGAAGTAGCAATAAACGTCACAAGAAAATGGAGGTTTGAATTGTGACCCTAAAATGATTAATAAATTTGGACCAGAATATTCTGGAGAATGATTAAATAATTGGTTTAAGAAATAAGTGATTAGTTATGGACCAGAGAACTCTGTAAATATTTAAACCACTTAAAATGGGACCAGAACGTTCAAGAGAATGTTCTGGAGATTGATTGTAAAAATAATTGTGATGGTGTAAGTGATGCAAATAAAGGCACGAATAAATAAAAGAGTGAGAGAGAGAGAAATGACACAAGAGATTTATCCTGGTTCACCAAAACCGGCTCTTTCTAGTCCCCACACCTTGTGTGAGATTATCCACTATAGTATCCTGCTATCAGAAACTTCGGAATAACACTATAAGGTCTTGATCACACCAGATCAGTCTGTTACAAACCATATTATCAACCTCGACAAACTTATATAATTCTTTGCTTTCGCACAAGAAAGGTTGGAACTTTTCTACTCAAACTATTTATAACCTAAATAGACTTGAGAGCTTGATTACACTTTGTATGATGATTGATTTGTTTGGATCGTGATTACTCAACACATGTTTGTGATTTTACAAGACAAACTCAAAAGATTATGATCCTAAGATATAATGAAAGATTTTGGAGCTTGCTTGTTTGAAGAGCTTGATAGAGAGAATGATTGTCTTGCTTTTGAGATATGGATGCTTTGTATTTCAAACTCTTGCTCTTGACCTTCAATGATTGCCTCTATTTATAGAACCTGAAGAGCCTTGGAGGGCAAGTCGAAAAAGAGCTGTTGGGCTTCAATTCAAACTGAAAAATACGCTCCAAAAGATGCTTGGGGACAAAGGATCAAATTTGTTCATAAAGAACATTCTTGTCACTGCCCAGATCGTTCTCTTAGTTCCAGCCAATCTTGAGGAAAGTATAGCACACGTTTTTGCCAACATGAGATGAGCTGTAACCTTCTCTTATGAAACTTGCTGCCCACTTGTTGCACTTTTGTTAATGTCATCTTGATGATGTGTGATGATGTCACAAATTTTCTTCATAAATATCACATGTTTGAATTTCATTCTTTTGATGGATATTTTTCTTTAACGGGTCGAAAATCATGGGGGCCCAATACATGATTTTATTCCTTTTAAGTTCATAGTATATTTGCAAAAGTTATTTCCGTGATTTGCCTTGATTGCTTTGTCCTTAATACCATTTATTCCTTATGACCTTTTTATTTCTTCTTTAAGGTGAGACAAAAGGAATGTTTGCTTTGCACTTGCTCTTAATTATGCAGATCTTGACATTTACTCAAAAAAACTCATATTTGTCCATTGCCTTGTTTGAGGCTGTTTTGTTATCTTTGTGAGCCCAGAACGTTCTCTTACTATGCCAAGAACATTCTCATGAAATAATTCTCACAAAATTCATTAGTAGATAACAAGATGATTTAATGCAAAAGGAACGTTCTCTTTCAACAATCTCCCCTTTTTTGATGATAACAAACATTCAAATTTTATTTTGATTGCTTTTTTGGAAAAATATAATTCTTTGATAATATCTTTGAGAAATAAGTTTATCAATAAACTCCCCCTCAATTTAAGCATTCAATATCCAGAATTATAAATTGAGAATCAAGATTTTCATTTTCATTCATTGCATAACATGATTCATCAAAAAGCCATAAAAACATAAATACATCAAAATAAAACATAAAGTCCCATGATGCATAATTAAGGTAGCGAATACATCATTTGATTTTCAAAAGGTTGCTAAAGCAACTAATACCTAAGCAGTACCATAACACAGCAGTAATGGTTAAAATATAAATATGCTTCAAAATATAAATATGCATCATTCCTTTTTTCTATCTCCCCCTTTGTTTCAGCAAAAAAGAGAGAGTGCCCCAAAGGTGATCAAAGAGTGGGGGAGGAGCCATCAAATGAGGATGATGTAGCAGGTACTGGCATGGTGAAGAGTGTTGGTGGAAAGGGATGAGAAGCTGGAGGAGGGACATTGTATCTTACACTTAAAGTGTTGGTTATCCAATCCCTTAAAATTTGAAGCTCAATATCATT
Source organism: Medicago ruthenica (assembly GCA_018208015.1). Lineage (NCBI taxonomy): Eukaryota > Viridiplantae > Streptophyta > Magnoliopsida > Fabales > Fabaceae > Medicago > Medicago ruthenica. The sequence goes on along the minus strand of CM031377.1, from coordinate 80,382,031 downwards.
GAAAACTTGGTGATTGAGAATAGCTCTCTGACCCTCAAACAACCTGGGTAAATCTTTTCTAATTTTACTCACATCCTTTTCAAGTTTAGACCTTTTGGGAGGTCTAGCATCTTTAGGATCATTGGTTGTGCCGGTTTGAAAAACAAAGGCATCAGCAGTCATAGAGGGAAGAGTAGGACAGTTGGACTGTAAAGTCCTGAAGGACTCTAAATGGACAGAAGAATCATAGTTTGGAGCAGAACTGAAGAATTTGCTCACCGAACTCTCATTAAACAAAGCTGGGTAATTAGGTTGAGGAGGAGAAAAAACAGTTGACTGGTTTTTGAAACTTTTATGGGTGGAGGAACTTTTTCCTGAAAGCTATTAAGCACTTCAGTTGCTTGAGCAGCAGAGAAGGAAGTGGTTTGATTGATGGTGGTTTAGGAAATTTTTTGGTAGTTTCTAAAAAGTAAAATGATGGTTTTTCCTCATAATAAATGTGACTGAAATGGTATCTTTCTCAAGAATACCAAAGGATTATTAAAGGAAATGAAATATAAATCATAAAGCCAAAACATCCATTTGATATATATCCCCCTTTTTTCAAAAAAAAAAAATAGGCGTGAGGGCCAAGACTTGAGAAGAACGTTCTGGATATTAGTTTTAGGGTTTTTTTAATAATATGTAGTTTTTCTTTAGTGAAGTTAAAGCGATCTTCCACTAAAGGTTTCGTAAAAATATCAGCCAGTTGATTTTCAGTGTTAATGAAAATTAATTCAATTTCCTTTTTGTTAACATGATCTCTAATAAAATGATGCATTTCAATATGTTTTGATCTTGAATGTTGAATGAGATTTTTTGATAAATTTATTGCACTTGTATTATCACAAAATATGAGAATATTTTTGTACCTTATTGAGAAATCTTCTAGTTGATTTCTTATCCATAATACATGGGAGCAACAGTTGGCTGCTGACATGTATTTAGCTTCAATGGTTGATAAAGCAATAGTGTTTTGTTTTCTACACGACCAACTGATAAGGGCATTCCTAAGAAACTGACATGTGCTGCTTGTACTTTTTCTTTCTATTTTGTCCCCGGCATAGTTAGCATCACAGTAAGCTGTCAAATAAAAACAAGACCCTTTGCTATACCAAAGACCAAGATCAGTAGTACCAACTAGATATCTGAAAATTCTTTTTATTGCAGTTAAATGAGATTCTTTTGGAGAAGTTTGAAAACGTGCACATAAATCAACTACAAAAACAATATCTGGTCTATTGGCAGTTAAGTACAAAAGAGTTCCAATCATTCCCCTGTATTCTTTTTCAGAAATATTTTTCCCATTCTCATCTTTATCTAAACTTGAAGATAGATGCATGAGAGTTGCCATAATTTTGTCTTTATTCATTTTGTATTTTTTGAGAAGATCTCTAACATATTTTTCTTGACAAATAAAAATTCCATTTATTTCTTGTTTAATTTGTAAGCTGATAAAAAACCTTAGTTCTCCCATCATACTCATTTCAAATTCACTTTACACCAGTCCAGAAAATTCTTCACCCATTTTTTTCATCTGTTGATCCAAATATAATGTCATCAACATATATTTGAACAATTAAAAATTTTTATTTATCATCTTTTCTAAAAAGTGTTGTGTCAATTTTTCCTCTTGAAAATTTATTTTGGATTAAGAATGTACTTAACCTTTCGTACCAAGCTCGTGGAGCTTGTTTTAAACCATATAGTGCTTTTGAAGTTTAAACACATAATTAGGTTTAAGAGAGTTTTCAAAACCAGGTGGTTGATGCACATAAACTTCTTCATTTAAAAATCCATTTAAAAAAGCGCTTTTAACGTCCATTTGGAAGAGTTTAATGTTTTTATGCGATGCATATGCAAGAAGAATGTGTATTGCTTCTAACCTGGCTATCGGAGCAAATGTTTTTATGATGACTTTCCCTTCTTCGTCTAATTTGTTTCTAAATATCCATCTTGTTCCAATTATAGAATGACCTTGAGGTTTACCTCATTTTTCTCAAACTGAGAAAGTTCTTCTTTCATGGCTTTTACACATGATTCTTCACATATAGCTTCATGTATATTTTTTGGTTCAATATGTGAGATCATGGCCATATTGTTGTCATTTTCTTTGAAAGATAGCCTTGTCCTGACTCCATCAAATGTATTTCTAATAATTTGTTCTGGAGGATGGTCACCAACAATCTTCCAACTTTTTGGAGGAGTTTCAGAAGAAGATGATTGATTTGTATCACAAATAACTTCTTGATTTTTCAGAGTTTCCTCATCATCTTCTTTGTTAGTAACAAGATCATCAAATTCATCAAAAATAACATGCATGCTTATTTCCATAGTTTGATTTTTCAAGTTAAAAATTCTATACCCTTTGGAATTTGTTGCATATCCCAAGAAAATTCCTTTGTCTGATTTAGAATCAAATTTTCCTAGGTTTTCTTTATCATTTAAAATGTAACAAAAACAACCAAAGATGTGAAAATATGATATGTTTGGTTTTCTATTTTTCCAGAGTTCATAAGGAGTTTTATTGAGAATTTTCCTTATTGAGACACAATTTATGATGTAACAGGATGTGTTGATGGCTTCAGCCCAAAAATATTTTTCAACATTTGATTCGTTAAGCATTGTTCTTGCCATTTCTTGTAAAGTTCGATTTTTTCTTTCAACGACTCCATTTTGTTGTGGAGTTCTTGCATATGAAAAATTATGTGAAATGCCTTTTTCATCAAAGAAAGTTTTAAATGATAAATTTTCAAACTCACCTCCATGATCACTCCTTACAGAGATGATGTTTGAGTCTTTTTCATTTTGAACAAGTTTACAAAAAATTTCAAAAGCTTCAAATGCTTCGTCTTTATGTTTTAAAAATAAAACCCATGTATATTTGGAAAAATCATTAACTATAACGAAACCATATTGTTTTCCACCAAGATTTGCAGTTCTAACAAGTCCAAATAAGTCTATATGAAGAAGTTCAAGAGGTCTTTGAGTAGAAACAAATATCTTTTGATTTAAAACTACTTTTGACTTGTTTTCCTCTTGTACATGTTTCACATATTTTATCTTTTTCAAAATTGATTTTTGGAAGACCTCTTACCAAGTCAAGTTGTGATATTTTTGAAATAGTTTTCATACTTACATGACCAGCTCTTTTGTGTCAAATCCATTTATCTTTGTCAATGGACATAAAGCATTATTCAGCTGGAATGTCATCTAAGTATAAACCATAAAGATTTTTCTTTCGAGAGTCAGTGCAGAAAATATTTCCAGTGGATACTTGTTTAACTTCACATATGTTAGGTTTAAAAATAACTTCAAAACCACTATCACATAATTGGCTTATGCTCAGTAGATTGTGTTTTAAACCTTCAACATATTGAACTTCTTCTATTTTAGCGGAGTTGTTCTTACCAATAATACCTTTACCTTTAATTTGACCTTTGTCAATATTTCCAAAAGTCACCAATCATCTTTCTTTCTTTATGAAGGAGATAAAACATTGTTTGTCACCTATCATATGTCTTGAACAACCACTGTCCAAGTACCATGACTTTTTCTTTGCAATTTGAGAAGATTCCTGCATTTTGAGTTTGTGGTTTCTTAGGTACCCATGATCTTGTGGGTCCTTTGATGTTAGTTTTAAGCTCAAGATTTTTACTCTTGAGGAAACAATTAATTTCTAAGTGGCCAACTCTTTTACAATATGAGCATTCCTTTCTTTTTATTAGGAAAGAATGTTCTCTGTTTTGAAAAGAATGTTTAGGTTTTGACAAATAAGATTGTTCTGGTTTAGATTCTGTCATTCTTTTCTTATGAAAACAAAAGGACTCAGTATGTCCATCTTTGTTACAAAATGAGCATTTCATTTTATCTTTTTCTGGTATAAAAAAAATTTAGTAAATTTTTTTATGTTTAGAGGTATCAAAACCTATACCAGCTTTGTCAAATATTCCTGTTTGAGATCCCATAATCTTTTGAAATGTTTCAGTTGATTTTATAAAACAATTTAAATCATTCCTTAGTCCTTTGACTTCATTTTTTAGCAAAAAAAGTTCATCACATTTAGGTTTTTTAGCTTTGCTAAATTCTTTTAATTTTTCAGTTGCTTGAAAATACGAGTCTTGTAAACTTTGAATAATTTTCTTTTGATCATTATTCATAGTTTGAAGTTTCTCTTTTTCTTCTTTTAATTCAGCAATCTCTTTTTGTAAGGAGTAGCATTTATTAGTTAAAAAATCTGAATTAAATAATAAACTATCAATTTTGTTTTCTAATTCTTTATGTAAAAGAGGAGTGTCGAAAAGAATTACCTCTTCATTATCTGAGTTAGCCATTAGACACATGTTTGCTTCTTCTTATCCTTCTTCTTTTGGTTCTTCCAGATCATCCCATGAAATTATGACTTTTTGTAGGGAGATTTCTTTTGATTCTTTTTGTTCAGTGGACATTCGTTTCTGTAATGTCCCAGCTTGTTGCATCCAAAACATGTCACCTGAATTTTGTCAATTTCATTTTTTGAATTGTCTCTTCTGTTTGGAAAGTATCTTTTTATTTGATCTCTTCTCCTCATCATCCTTTGAATTTTCTCTGAGATGAGGGCCAGTTCATCTTCTGCTTCTTCTTGAACAATTTGTTCTTCTTCATCTTTTTTGATCTCCTCATTTTGTGAGGATGCCTCTAGATTATCTTGAGAGGCTTTGAGGGCAATCATTTTTCCTTTTCTTGTTGGTTTGTCTCCTTGAAGTATAACTTCATGAGCTCTTAGTGAACCAATAAGTTCTTCTAAGGCTAAGACATTTAAGTCTTTTTCTTGAGTGATTGCTGTGACCATAGGTCTCCATGAACTTGGGAGAGATCTTAGTATTTTTCTGATTCTATCATGAGTGGAGTATGATTTTTCCAGAGATCTTAACTCATTTACTATGGATGTAAATCTGGAATACATTTCATCAATGTTTTCCTCTTCACTCATTTCGAAAACTTCAAACTTTCTTACGCCAATGTCTATTCTTGTTTCTTTTACATGGCTTGTACCTTCATGATGAATTTGTAAAGTATCCTATATACTTTTTGCAGTATCGCATTCATCTACTCTTTCACTTTCTTCCATGCTTAGTGCACATGATAGAAAGAGTTGAGCTTTAGAGTTTAAGAGTACCTTCTTTTTATCTTCATCGGTCCATGAGGCCTCAGGTTTGATAGTTACTGCTCTTGTTTCAGCATTGGTAATTTTTGGTACAAAGTTTCCTTTAGTGACAACTTTCCACATGTCTATATCTTGAGACTTTAGGAACAGTTGCATTCTACCTTTCCAAAAATAGCAGTTCTTTCCATCGAAGAATGGAGGCTTTGTGCATGACATGCCTTCTGGTATGTACTTGTCTCTTGACATTACTTCTTCCTGAATCTTTTCCTCTAGCATGTGTTAAGTGCTTGACTTTTTAAAGAGACCGAGCTCTGATACCAATTGAAGTAGCAATAAACGTCACAAGAAAGGGAGGGGTTTGAATTGTCACCCTTTTTAATTTTTATCCTGAAACTTTTAAACAAGATTTTACGTACTCAAGAAAAGTTCTTGTAGTAGTTAGTTCACAATAAAATGATTAATATATTTGGACCAGAATAATTGGTTTAAGAAATAAGTGATTAGTTATGGACCAGAGAACTCTGGAAATATTTAAACCACTTAAAATGGGACCAGAACGTTCAAGAGAATGTTCTGGAGATTGATTGTAAAAATAATTGTGAAGGTGTAAGTGATGCAAATAAAGGCACGAATAAATAAAAGAGTGAGAGAGAGAGAGAGAGAGAGAGAGAGAGAGAGAGAGAGAGAAATGACACAAGAGATTTATCCTGGTTCACCAAAACCGGCTACTTCCAGTCCCCACACCTAGTGTGAGATTATCCACTATAGTATCCTGCTATCAGAAACTTCGGAATAGCACTATAAGGTCTTGATCACACCAGATCAGTCCAAGGTCTTGATCACACCAGATCAGTCTGTTACAAACCGTATTTTCATCCTCGGCAGGCTTATACAATTCTTTGCTTTTGCACAAGAAAGGTTGGAACTTTTCTACTCAAACTATTTATAACCAAAATAGACTTGAGAGCTTGATTACACTTTGTATGATGATTGATTTGTTTGGATGGTGATTACTCAACACATGTTTGAGATTTTACAAGACATTATGATCCTAAGATATAATGAAAGATTTTGGAGCTTGCTTGTTTGAAGAGCTTGATAGAGAGAATGATTGTCTTGCTTTTGAGAGATGGATGCTTTGTATTTCAAACTCTTGCTCTTAACCTTCAATGACTGCCTCTATTTATAGAACCTGAAGAGCCTTGGAGGACAAGTCAAAAAAGAGCTGTTGGGCTTCAATTCAAACTGAAAAATGCGCTCCATAAGATGCTTGGGGACAAAGGATCAAATTTGTTCATAAAGAACATTCTTGTCACTGCCCATATCGTTCTCTTAGTTCCAGCCAATCTTGAGGAAAGTATAGCACACGTTTTTGCCAACATGAGATGAGCTGTAACCTTCTCTTAGGAAACTTGCTGCCCACTTGTTGCACTTTTGTTGATGTCATCTTGATGATGTGTGATGATGTCACAAATTTTCTTCATAAATATCACATGTTTGAATTTCATTCTTTTGATGGATATTTTTCTTTAATGGGTCGAAAATCTTGGGGGCCCAATACTTGATTGCTTTGTCCTTAATACCATTTATTCCTTATGACCTTTTTATTTCTTCTTTAAGGTGAGACAAAAGGAATGTTTGCTTTGCACTTGCTCTTAATTAAGATCTTGACATTTACTCAAAAAGCTCATATTTGTCCATTGCCTTGTTTGAGGATATTTTGTTATCTTTGTGAGTCCAGAACGTTCTCTTACTATGCCAGGAACATTCTCATGAAATAATTCTCAAAATTCATTAGTAGATAACAAGATGATTTAATGCAAAAATGTTTGTTATCTTTAAAACATCAATAAAGTATTTTGCTTTCAACAGAACAAAAGCCACCAGTTGCATCCCTGCTTCTTCCTAGGGTCCTATAACTCTCTCCTATATCTCAACCCAATTTCTTGGTCATTGAATTTTAAATCAAACCTATTATTCTCTATTAGTTTGGATTTTTCCTTCCAAAATCGAGCAAAACCGACCCGCTAAATCACAACCTCTTCCTTTTGCCCTGTTCAGATTTTTTCTTCCAAAAATCTAATGAAATTGATCGGTTGCATCTCTGCCTCTTCTTACCGCCCTATCCCCCCAATATCTTAAGCCCAGTTTCTTGATCATCGATTTTTAAGTTGAATCAAACCGACAACTTTTTATTAGTTTGGATTTTTTTCTTCCAAAAATCAAACAAAATTGACAGATTAATCCTTTCTTTTTCGACCGCCCTATAACACACACCCACGCGCGCACGCACACCTCTCCTCCCAAGGTGAATTGCAATGCTTCCAACTTCTTTCCATTTTCCTCCTCCATTGCCAATTTCATGGTATAGTATTCGAGATCAACAAGTGGTCCCAACCTAAAGTTCTCTCTCATGCCACATTCAAAATTATTGGCCTCATAATCTTTATGTGCACCAATTTTTTTTTATTTCGATGTGATTTTTTCTCTCTATTAAAAAATGATGACAAAAAAATTGGGCTTGGGCCCAACTATCAAAATATTGAGTTCTTAATCATTACAAGATTTAGAAAGGAATGTTATGATGAAAAAAAAAGAGGGGGTAAAGCTACATGTGTAAGCGGTTCCAACAAAACCGACGGAACCGAAAAACTAAATAAAAAAGAAAGTTATCTGATATTTTATAATTTGGTTCAAAAACTGAATCAACCTGAGGAAAACCGAACTAAAATGGTTTAGCTATTGGTTTTCAATTTTAAAATCCAATGAACCGATGAGTCGAACCAATAAGTTTACTATGCGTACTAAACTCACTTTGACTTAAGCCAGATCCAACATTTTATTAAAACCCTTACACTAAAACAACAAACAAACAACATTTGCACAAGTGTACTAAGATTATGTTTCACATTTCTCAATTTGTATTGCTTCAATGGGAATATACCCATTATAAACATTGTATTAGTACTTTTACTTATCTATCATAATTAACTTGATTTTTATTTAATTATTTTTATGTTTTTGTCAAGTAAACAAATATATTTTTAATTATTTTCGTAACTCTATGTAAGTTGAAAATTTAAAGGTATTATGATGTAGTGCTTTTGAATGTGTTCAAACTTTAATAATATGTTGGTAAGATTGAACGAAAGTTATTATCTTTTTAATTGAACCAAAACAAACAAAGTATCATTAGTTTAGTTAAAACCGAACTGATGTATATTTAGTCGGTGTTAATTTTTTTTAGAGAAAACCAAACTGAACCGTTACACGTACCCTAGGTAAAGCAACAATATTTTGACTAAGTGTAATAAATAGAAATAGAAAGAAAAACACTTTAAAATCTTGTCTTTTTTGTTTTTTTTCTTCTTATAATTGAATCATAATACCTATATAATAAACACTTTAAAAACGAATGCTCAATTAATTTGTTTGCCTCAGAAAACAAAAATCTAACAAAGGATTTTACAAAGTCTAAAAAAGCCAGAGTGAGGTGTGAAACCAAAGAATGAAATTCATTCATGCAATCATGTTGCTTATGGGATGAAATAAAGGAGAGATTCTTTGCTGTGCTCATTTTATAATACATACAATTATTTTTTTACAATTTCTAAGATAGCTTTCTTCTTCTCTTTTTATTGGTCTTAAACAATATAGACAGAAAGAGAAAGAGGAGAGTGAAAATACATGAGAGTATGAGAGAAAGATAATTGTTTAAAATTGTTTTAAACTAGTTGTACAAATATCAGCTGATGTTAATATGTACTAGATTACACAAATCAACAAACATCATTACACACATATTTAAAAAGTGGGAGAAACGGAGTGGCTAAAAAATAGGAAAATGCTAACGAGTGTTCCTGGAGCACTGTTTAATGGCCTTAAATAGTATGTTTTTTTGTGAAAATATATGTAGTTATTGCATTGAAAAATGAAATAATTGACTTTTCTTAAAAATAATTTCTTGAATTTGAATGCTTAAAGAGTGTCATGGGGTACTCGTTAACAAGACCCAAAAAAATAATATATGAAACCAAATTCATGAACAATCAAAGTTAAATGAAGTAACGGTGTACCGACAATGTATTAGTCCAAGTGGTAAGGGACTTAGATCCCTTAAGCATGTGGTTAGGACTTAGGAGTTTGATTTCTGGCTCATGCGTATGTGGTTGGAAGGGAAAAATCTATCTTGTGTGCCCTATAGATTCCTCGGCGGAGATCAGTCACTACTGAACGGTGGTAATTTTTTTTTTTACCAATATCATGGTAACCAAAAAAATGAAGTAAAGGTGTGAGCCCCCAAAGCATAATTGTGGTTGAGTTGGGACACCCACAAATATTTGAGAAGGTTCAAAGTTGAACTTCAGCCTACTAACATAGCATGCTAACAACTAACATTTTAAAGTTTCCTCTAAAAAAAACTAACATTTTAAAGTTCCGTAATCCAACTCGATTGATGAAAGGTTGTGGGGATATTTGATGTATTGGAGAGTCCGTATTTAAATCACTAGAGACAGATGGAAACTTAAAAAAAGCTATAAGAGAAACTATTAAGAAAGATCTATAAATTAATGAGTTGAATAGAAATATGATATATGATAAAACATTACAGTATCATTTGATCAATGTAACAGACCACATTTAATTAGATAAGACTTAATTGTTGTTGTTGAGTGCATATTCTAACTCGTAATACCTCAATTTCTTGCACTTAGTATGATTTAGTTTTGACTCTGAAAAAAAGAAGTGAAGTTGTGATTTTATTAACTTAAATTTTTTTATCTAGTAATTGTTTTTAGTGATTTTTAAATATTATTAAAAAAATCCATGAATTAGAATATCATAAGATATGAGTGTATTATACTCCATCTGTTTTAAAATGATTATCATTCTAATAAAATTTTTTTTTTCAAAATGAATGTCATTTAAACTTTTCAATATAAGATAAATTATTATTTTTCAATTTTACCCTCTAATAATTAATGTGAACACTACTTTCAAAACATTATACTCAATTTATATTTATGATGATGAGAAATACACTAATATTTGATAAAAATGTAATGATTTTTACGGCATTATCACATTTCTTAATTTGTGTAAAGAAACCTTAAAAGACACTTAGTTTAAAACGGGGGAGTTCTTGTCTTCTAAGATCCTAGGATAACAAATGAATGTATGCGATACATTATCCACACTCTCCCATCTCTCGTTGATACTACTAGCTAGGGCTAGGCTAGCACAAACACATTAATGGCTCACATGACCACATGCCATATGAATCCAGTACTATGGTACCAACACATCACCAACCATATATATCAAAATTTGTCTTTTTGTCTTTTTGTCTCGTGATTTATCTTGTATTTTTCTTGTTTAAACCAAATGTCATGACATTGGTTAGTATGCTCAACACCTAAAACTTACTATACAAATAACACTCGACAAAGGTAATTTAATAGAAATATTATCTCTTTTGTATATTTATACATATGAGCCGTGCTATTAACATTCTTTTTAACACTCACTTTTTACTGGGATAAATCGACGTGAATACGCTTTAGAAATGAAACTCACATAAAGTGGTGATATTTACATTGATTTTATCGAAAGAAAAAAGTGAATGTTAGAGAAAGTGTTTAAAAAAAAGTGTTTATCGTAGAAATTTTATAAGAAATGAATGATATACATATTTCTTAATCTATAAGAAATTTTAAATCTTACATTGCAGAACAGAAGAAGTAGTATATATAAGAAATAATTACTTTGAAAAATGCCCTACAGACATTGTAGAAATTCATAAAAAAAAAATTATCTTTCAAATACAATGTTCTAAATTAGTACATTTTCCTAAAAAAAAAGAATCGGAATAATTTTTTTGTTTTTAAAACAAATATCTTTTACGCACAACTGCAGAGACTAATCTTATAAGTTGGATAAGACCACAATGATTGATAAAACTCTCACTCAAGAGATTTACACTGCTGCTCGAATTCAGAATCTCTAATTAAACTGATCATCTGATTCAAGTGCTTTTGCGTAGAATATGAAGAATCTAATGGAGTCTATAACGTCATTAAAATGTCCATTAAAATACAGATGACACATCAGTGACACTCTTTAATACAAGTTTTTTGATGATGGTTTTATAGTTAATGCACACACGCATTTAGTGTGGAAGCCAACTCACTACTTAAGTGTTTCATACCCCCTTTCATTCATTCAGACTCTGTTTATAGAAACCAATACGTATGCATCCATTATGTATGTGAGATTGTCAACTCATTCTTAAATGATTTGTGAGAAAAGGACACTATACGAAATACATGGAAGTTAGAATATTCATATGTTTCTTTCATCCCCAACTACATAAGGTTAGTTTACTTTTAATTTTTTTGAGGCAATTTTTTTTAAGCAAGGAAAGTTTCTTTTTTTTTTTTTTTTGTTTTTGAAATGGCCAAATGAATGAAATAACATTGAAAAATTCTATTAGAGGGAAAAGAAGTTACAACAGTCTACTTGAAACCAACAACAAACCAGTCTAGGAAAGAAAATTTCCTAGACAAAAGAAAAATCAAAGTTAAGTCATATTGATGGATGATAAGAAATATATATACATCATCATGGAAATTTCCCTAAAAAAAACAACATGGAAATTGTATATGAGGATTAGCTAGCATTGGTTCATCTTTACTAGAGTCCGAGCAATTTCATTTATCTGTCTCCTAGTAAACTAACACAAGTATTTTAAAAGATGTGTGAAATCTAATAATATAGCATAATACAATATTTTTTTTACTAAATAACACTACTTTATTTATCACAATAAATATGAACAAATTCCATGCTTTTTTAATCAAATTTCATACTTCCAATATTTACAACACTAACTAACCATTTGTGCTAGAACTCGATTTAGTTAGGTTATATGTAAGTGCATGAAGAAGTTTTTTTTTTAGGGAAGTGCATGAAGAAGTTAAAACACTAACAATAACATAAATAATTGTTAAGGAACAACAACTTCGTAAAAAATTACTTTTGTAGTTAAAAAATAACATGAATATGTTGGTTTTAAGTGTGAGTGGTTAAGTCACACATCGTCTATGAATAAGTAAAATATTAAATATATTAAAAATGTGATTTATTTATCTATAATACCTTAAAATTTTGGATAAAAATATGACATATCTCTTATAGTCCTGAAGCAATGACATGTTGTTCTCGATACTCCTATGGACTTCACAACAGAATATTCATTCATGAATACTCATTTTTGTGTGGGACTAAAAATAAATATTTGTGTTTGGGACAAGAGGAGCAATTTAGTCCTCATTTCACATCTCTACAATCAACGCATTAATTCACAGTGACACCAATTATAATTCTTTATAGGTGTATATTGCCAACTCATGATTCACTAGCTGTGTTCATATATACAAACATGCACTAAATATGCCAACTCATTTATAAGCAGTTTCATTACAAAAGACATGTCACAATACACTCAAACATTTGGATATTTTCACCTCCAACCGCTCAAGATAATATATTATCTTGTAGTTTTTATAATTTTCTTTTCAAAAAAAAGTTAAAGGTTAAAAACACTAACTATGTGCTTATCAGCAAAAGCTTGTGGGGAATTAATTACTTCTAATCAATCTATGTCTTCCTTTATTTCATTTGATTTAGACTGCTGAATTTTGATTTAACATCACAAATGTTTGAAAATGATACTTTTTGCATGACAATTAATTAAGTATAAAACTACTATAAGTAGTATAAAATTTTTGGACGGTTCAAAATATTTGGTTCTATTTCTTCTTCTTCAGGTAGTCTAATTGTTAGACTCGCACATTAGTGAAAAATCCAAAATTCAAACCCCTGCCCATATAATATTAATATCCAACCGATCTATAGTTATAAAACAAAACTTTTTTTTTTTTACAAGTAGCATAGTGGCTAGTGGGAGCTCATATATTTTAAATGTGGAGAAGCGAGATTTCCAGAGTTTGAATCTCGGTCCCTGCATATATTATGCAATGTCCCTACTAATTGAGCTAAACTCACACGAACAAAACTTTTGTTTTTTAACTAAAGCGTTGCTGTAGTTTTATCAAAGTCACTGTCTCTATCAAATATGTTGCAGTATATAAATTTAAAGAACTATAAAAATATCATACTCTACTTTACTTTAAGGAAATATCTTCAATTGTAAATTAATCAATAAATTGAGTAACAAATAGGAGTATTTTTTTAGGGGAAATTGAGTAACAAATATTGTTTGTTTGACTCACTAGTCATGAATACAGATATGTTTGAAAATCCGAATCGCTTTCGCTCAAGCCAGTTTCTTAGTTTACATATTTGACTCAATTAATTAAGAGTTGAATACTATATTAAAATCATAAAATATAGTAAGCAATAATTTTTTATAAAGTTTTATCATCCTGCCACTTTCAATATTATTATCTTTTGACAAAAATAAAAATTTTATTTTCTAAAAACATATTTATATAGTAATATAATAAACTAAATATAATTAAATGTTTAAATAAAAAACTAAATTTAATTGCTATGCACCAAACTTTCTAAAACTAAATTGAAAAACAAACTACAAGACTTTTAGATCATAAGGTCTCGACCTTCTATTCTTAAAAGAAAGGGGTCTCGATAATTCAAAATTTGACGGAGAAATAATATAGTATGACCAGTAAATATTTTAGACAAGATTAGAACTCGATCCTCTCACACAATTCTACTAGGAGTACTTTAAATTGAGACGAAGCTGCAATCGAAACGCTCAAGTAATCGAAAATAGAAAACTATTCCAAATATAACCGAAAATAGACGATACTCGTTTACATTTTAATAAGTTGAACATTCCGTTTCGGTTTGATTTTTAAAATATATTTATGCGTTGACATTGAAATTTTTATTTACAGACATCAAATAATAGTTCTCATTCAAACGTGGCTCAAATTGGATTACCTCGATGGAAGGCAAGTAAAAAAATTAGGTGAAATTACACTCGTCATCCCTTAACATAATTTAATATAATGATTTAGTCATTTATATTTTTTCACGTCATTTTTGTTCTTTTGATTCGTTTGCATATGAATTTTCTAAAATCAAACCTAAAATTCATATGAAAACATGTGTAGGACCATATATTTGAACATTAAGAGTTTATATTGAAATAAAATCATAGATTTGAATCATAAAAATTCATATGTAAGTTGATCAAAATGACAAAAACAACATGAAAAAAGATAAACTATGAAATTGTTATTTGAAATTAAGTTAAGGTATGAATAAAATAATTTTTTACCTAACTTTTTTTATGTGAAATATTAATAAGTCTTATTTTGTGTTTGCTGAGGAACTCTTGGTCCTGCTTAGGAGCCACCCTACACCCTCATCTCACCAATTTTATCACCCAACCAAATTCCAAAGCCCCCAAAAAACACAAATCCCAATTTTCAAAGGTACAAAGAAAGTGTAACAAACAACCAGAGAGACACAACACAACACATAAAATCAAACTTAAAAAACTCTCACACCCCAAAAACACACACACACACACACACTCTGTTCTGTTCTGTTTCAAACTATGGATTTTTGGACTTCTTCTCTCCCTCTTGATGATGAATTTGAAAAGCTTGTAATTCGTATGAATCCACCAAGGTAGCAAAAACATGTTCATGTTTTATTTATGTTTTTGTTGTTTGTATTATGAAAATGAATTGAATTACATGTTTTTTTTGTATGTTCTTGTAATTTTTTGTGGCAGAGTAACTGTGGATAATACTTCAAGCAGAACAACAACTTTGATAAAGGTTTGAAATTTAAACCTTGTATGTTTTTAATCTTTGATGAATTTCAAAAGGGTCATTTTAGTTTAGTTTATAAATTTCTTTCATGTGAATTTTGTGTAGGTTGATAGTGCTAATAAACGTGGTAGTTTGTTGGAAGTTGTTCAGGTTCTTACTGATATGAATCTCATTGTTAGAAGAGCTTATATTTCATCTGATGGTGGATGGTTTATGGATGGTATGGTATACCTACCATTTACAATAATTCTTCATTTTTTCATCAACTAATTAATCACCATTGTTTTTTTTATATGTTTTTGATAAAAATATTAATTCTTCTAATTTTTGTTTTTCATGTGTTTTTTGTTGTTGTCATTTTTTTTCTTCAGTTTTTCATGTTACTGATCAAAATGGGAAAAAGATTCTTCAAGAAGATGTAGCTGATAGAATTCAACAGGTAATAGATCTGTGTAATATTAATCTGACATTAGTTTTTGATTTGACATTTGTTATGATTGTAATTTAGGAGTGAAATTAAGATTTTAAGTAAGTAATTGATATTTTCTTATTTTATCGGCATATAAAGCGTATCGAATTATGAGTCATCAAAGCATAGTTTCCATGATTCTCGGTCCGCGGCTGCAATAAATCGGTCTCAAAGGTCTCTGCAATGACATCGCAACCACAATTGCGACCACATTTGCCTATTTTACCACAATATAAAAGTTGATCACAATTTAAAACCATGATATAGTTTATATTACTCTTCCTTGAAATCAATGCTCATATAATATCTTTGTGCTGGTCAATTTTTCAATTTTCATCATACTATTCAGCTTTTAGTCATTGCCTTTTGATTGGAATAGGATGATTTTGTTAATGATCTTTCAATAAATGCATGATTTTGTTTATGATCTTTCTTTTCAATAAAGTAATTCAACAACTAGATTGAAAAAGAACAAGACAAAACCAGAACTAATACTTTTTTTTTTGAGGTACTTTGTTTGTTCCAGAACTTGAAAGCTGTATTATTATTATATTATTATTAAATCTGTACTAATTACACTTTTTGGTTTTCTTGGTCCAGTCACTCGGTCCAATAGTCCGTAGCTTCCGATCCGTGAGAAGATCTGTCGGTGTTCAAGCTGCAGCGGAACATACAACGATCGAGTTAACAGGACGAGATAGGCCAGGATTGCTTTCAGAAGTCTTTGCCATTCTTGCTGACCTCAAATGCAATGTGGTAGCGGCTGAAGTCTGGACACACAATTCAAGAATGGCGTCTGTCGTTTACATCACCGACGACACAACAGGATTGCCGATCGACAATCCTGACCGCCTTGCCAAGATTAAGCATCTTCTGCTTTATGTGCTGAGAGGAGACATTGACAAGAAGAATGCAAACACTGCTGTTTCGTTTTGTTCGACTCACAAGGATAGGAGGCTGCATCAATTGATGTATGCTGATCGTGATTATGACATATATGATGGAGATTATTCTTGCTCAACAAATGAAAGAAACAAGCTCAATGTAACTGTTGATGATTGCATCGATAAGGGATATACCGTCGTGAATTTGAGGTGTCCAGATCGACCGAAGTTACTATTCGATACTGTGTGTACTATCACAGACATGCAGTATGTTGTGTACCATGGAACTGTCAATGCTGAAGGACCAGAAGCATATCAGGTTTGTCATTTATGTTCTTGTAATTGGAATCTAGTTAGTTTAATACATGTCTGTTTGTCCTGACTTATTTTGAGCTTCTCTTTTCCTTAAAAGAAGATGTTAGGCCGAACAGTATTTTAAAAAAATCTTGATTGAAAAAGAGCTTATCTTTTAGGTAGAAACTCGATACAAGGAACTTTTAAAAAAGTAGTTGGGAGAAATTTTTTATATTAAGTAGGAGACCTTTGCTAATTTTATCTATTTTATTATTAATATTTAACTCAAATTCGATCATTCTATCAGGGAAAAAATCTTTTAAGCTAAAAAATAACGATAATTACTAGTTTCTAAAGCTCTTATTTTTAACTTTAATTTTGAAGTAGCTTTTGTTGCCAAAATAAGGTAGGGCAAACTGAGCTAATATTAGACTTTGATTATATTTCATTTCAATTGGTTTGGTTAAAAAGCCTATTCTGACACATCCTTTCTACCAGCTTATGAGTCCAGCTTATGAGTCCATCACTTAAGTTATCATTAAATTTCATTAATGTGTTTTGCTTTGTTTTACAGGAATATTACATAAGGCATGTGGATGGATATCCAATCAGTTCTGAAGCAGAAAGGCAAAGAGTGATTCACTGCTTGGAGGCTGCTGTCCGAAGGCGAACTTCTGAGGTACTCTCTCCGTTTCAAATTAATACTTGTTTTAGCAAAAGTAAAAAAAATTATACATTAAGCGCAGCTTTATCATTCTGACACATCATTAATTATATCTTTTCAATTTTTCTCTCCTTAATTATTTACGGGATATGCAGTTTGTATTGCAACTTTTCGTTAATCAAAGACATTATCGAGCATGCATTTATCGATAAACAGGGTTAGTTTAGTAAAAGTACTATGTCCAGTAACCAATTTACCGCTTTTCTTAATATTTGCGTAGAAACCTTAAACGATTGTTAATTTGGAATGGGAGTACTACACACATCATATGGATGCTATTTCACAACTTTTTTTTCCATCTGTTTTTTTAGTGACATAGTTAACTTGTATTTGATATAGGGCGTAAAGCTAGAACTTTCTGGTGAAGATAGAGCTGGCCTTTTGTCTGATGTAACTCGCATCTTTAGAGAAAACGGCCTTTCAGTCTGCCGCGCTGAGGTCACGACAAGGGGTTCCCAAGCCATGAATGTTTTCTATGTCACTGATGTGTCCGGAAATCCAGTTAAGAGTGAAACAATCGAGGCTGTTCGAAAAGAGATTGGATTGACTATACTGCGTGTAAAAGACGATCCATGCTCAAAATCTCCTACTCAGGAGAGTGGAAAATTCTCTTTACGTGATCTCGTTAGGTCGAGGTCCGAGAGGTTTCTTTACAATCTAGGTCTGATGAAGTCTAGTTCTTGAAGTATAATTCTTGAAGTATAAATAATGTTGTGTTTGTGAATAGTAGCTTTTAGTTTCAACTAGAATTTAGACTGCTTTGAAACCTCACATTGTAGTATTTCATGGTTGATCTTTCTAGATTTGGATTCATTTTATGTTGTTTAAAGATTTTAGATTGTAGAGTTTTATCTAGGCATGTTTCATTGGAATTTGTATATTAATGTGCCTGTGTCATATACTTATTGTCTCTAAGCATTGTCAATACACACACCATCAAAAGTTTAAAATAAGCTTCTCAATGAAAAAGAAAAATTAACTGCAAATGTTGGTAACTAGTATTCTAAGAAAAGTCATTTTAATGACACAAGATAGAATTTCAAATCTCTACATCAATTTATCTCTTCAACCTACATGTTTCAAACTACCTTATCACTCCAAAAAAATAAAACAAAAATGAGTGAAGAATGTGAAGTAGAATCACAATACATGGCTTAAATTGTGTTATCTTCTCTTGAACTTGGATATGGTTTTGTTCTTTTGTGCCAAGAAGAAAATCATAGGTTGTTCTTAATCCAACATGGGACTTGCATAGTAAATTTTGGTACAACTTATCAGCAAATTACGAGTCATATTGTAGTCGGAAACGTAGCATGATTGGTCAGTTCCGTAATCAAATATCGTATGTTTTTTGCAACTGCAGTTACGCTGTAAACTTTGATATTGTGACAAAATTTGGCCAAATATGATCGATACAGTGGAGTCACATTTGCGATATCATTGCAGAGACTTCTAAAACCTTTATATTGCGACCATAGTTGCGGTCGGACCACAATTTTGAAAAGCACATAATGTTAAAAACATAGCATGTTAATTCTGTAAGTTCTACTACAACAATTGACCTATGTTAGTCTATATAGAGACATTTCATTAGGAAACAGCTGGAAAGAGGGGGGGTATCATGTGGTACCCTGATGTACCACTATCACGTGTCCTTTGCCTTATGTAAGAGCTCATGTAGAATCTTCAAATACAGTTCTTGTTGGATTGTGATGTTTCTTAAAGCTACCACACGTTGGTTCAGAGGAAGACTACACTTTTTTTCTAGGGCAAAAGTGTGTGGAAAAATGTGCAACTTAAACTACAATCACACATTTTACTAGAAAGAGTTGATATATAATCCAAAGAGGCTGGAATAGGTTCAGTAATAAACATTGTCTTTGAAGACAAATATTAACTGAAACTTGTTTTCTTTCATGCAACTTGGGTGTATCCATGCAAATAAATTATGTGCGATAAAATGATTTTTACTTTAAATTGTTGTTCAAATTCGATATATCTAAGTTTAAAATATGAGTCGTCTAATCTTCATTGTATGATTCCAATTATTGACTGCAGTGAATACGTGTTATTGCAACGGTAGACAATTTGTATCCAAAGCTTTTATAATTTTCTTAATATTTTTTTCTAAAGAAGCTTTTATTTTCTTAATTAAAAATTGAACAATATAAAAAA
Source organism: Medicago ruthenica (assembly GCA_018208015.1). Lineage (NCBI taxonomy): Eukaryota > Viridiplantae > Streptophyta > Magnoliopsida > Fabales > Fabaceae > Medicago > Medicago ruthenica. The sequence goes on along the minus strand of CM031377.1, from coordinate 80,362,491 downwards.
TGTTGTGTGTGATATAGGGGGGCTGACATTCAAATCTATTAAAATAAAATAACACAAACTGATAAAAAAAAAAAGAAAATGATTTAATCTCCATTTGTCTATAGTGGTCTATGAATTAATCTTTATTTTATCATTACTACATATGATTTAAACGTTATTTTTTTTGTTGTAAACTAGGTATTTTCTGCAAAAAAAAATGCAAATACTTATCCTTCTAACTGGATAGGAACCACAATGAACGATAAATTTCTCTGTCAAACGATTTAACAATGTTGTATTCTTATGGTTAGAGTCAAACTCAAGATATCAGCTTAAACTGAAAGAGATAATAATCATTTCGTCCAAGTGCTCTTTGATGTTATTTAGCTTGTAATATGTTATTTGACATAATGTTTATATACAACTTTACATTATTAAAAACCGAATTAAGAGATCCGATATTTTTTGTTGAAGCAATAAACAATAAATGTTGTTAATATTGTTCATTTTTTATACTAAGCGTGGAGATTGAATCATTGACTTCCTTATCACCTCACCCCTAACTATCTCACCCACAACCACCAAGTCATTCTTATATCCCTTTATCTGGTCCAATTTAAATTTTACTAAATGTGATTGAATCATTTTTTTTTTTTGCAAGCAATCCAAAGTGAACCACATGCTAATTTAATCTTATGATCATATGATTTTTTACTTCAAAACCGACTCAAACTAAACGACAAACACTTTTATTTATCTATGTATAAAACTATCGTTAATTCACAATATAAGATATTGGTGGGAGGTCAAAAAAGTATTGCATTGGTCGTAACGCTGCAACGGCATCATCAAAACACGTTGTAAATGTGAATATGATAGTTGGACTTTCACTATGAAATTCATAACATCACCATGAAATTTACACGCTTACACAAATATACAAGCATTCACTCAATAAATGTTTGTTTCATTTCAAGTTATTTTTCAAATTCGATTTATCAAGTTTAAAACATGATATATCTAATGTTCATTCCATTATTGTAATTACTGACTACATTGCTCGCATTACTAGATATTGATGCCAGAGAAAAAATTTATTGCATTAGTCTTAACGTGCATTCAGGGTGTTTGGAAATCCAGTTACATCCATCAACAAGTGAACACTTAGATCAAGATATTAGTCATGGAGATCGTTCTGTGTTCAAACAAAAAGGTACCATTTTGTTTAATTGAGTATCTACATCCAGAACACCACAATACTGATGTACTAGTATTTTTTAAACATTTGAGTATTTACAAATGCTTTCTTTAGTATGGTTTATTATTGAGTAAAAAAAATTATGGTTTAATTTTATTATTAAAAGATAAAAAAGTATGAACTTTTCATAAACAATTGAAGTTTAGAGTTCTCACTTTTCATCTTCTATTTTTGATCAAAAGAATATTTTTTTTGACCACATCACTTTCATCTTTTAAATTCACTTTTTAATTTATGGGAAAAAAAAATAAAAGAAAGCAAAATAACAAACATGTAAAATGCACATGATAGTTAATGTTGTATACATAGCAAAATATAAGGTGTAGGATTAGATATATAACTTTTTTCACAAATAGATAACTTTGATACCTAAAAGAAACATTAATAAAAGTGTGTGTGCAGTGGCGGAGTTAGAAATAATTTTGTGGGTGGGCCAATTCGTTTAATGTGTATAAATTTATATATTTTTTTATTAGTTTATTCGAGTGACCAATAACTTTTTGTCTGTGGATTGGCCTAAGAAGCATAAATTTGAGTCTCTTTTTCAGTTTAACCATACCACTCAACTTGGTAAGTACCTTGGATTTCCTATGTTGTCTGGTAGAGTTAAAAATTACGATTTCCATTATATTCTAGACCAGATAAATGATTGGTTAACGAGTTGGAAAATGAACCTTTTGAGTAGATCAGGTCAAGTCAGTTTAGCCAAAGATGTTGTGACTTTGATATCTATTCATATTATGCAAAACCTTTGGCTTCCGCCATGTATTTGCAATAATATTGATTTTACTGTTAGCTCCTTCATATGGGAGAGAAATTCTTGTCATTGGGTTAATTGGAATACCTTACCTAAACCAAAATCTTAAAGGGGTTTAGGTATTCACACTCCCAAGAACTCGAACATCTTTATCCTTGGTAAAAAAAATTAGGACATCTCACACTAACCACAAAAGATTTGGGTTCAGTTGTTGAGAACAAGTATTTGTCTGTCACTCATATACTTCATATACTTCCTTTAAGCCGGTAGATTCTTGCATTTGGCGTGCTATAGTGAACGCAATGTAAATCCGATCGGCTAGCCCGACCCAACCCACCTTTTACACGACCCAAATGGACTAGGGCCAAAAAACCTGAGTGCATTTAGCTAGGCCCATTTTTTATAGCTCTAATTACCATCGAAAATGACAGTGATGGTGAATTCATTTAGAGTGGCTCCCCAAATGGTATTTACTCGGCCATTCATGGATATAAGTGGTTGGATCAGGATTGAACTCATAATTTGGCACCAACTACTTGTTAGAACTGGATTTGTCTGCTACTAACTTAAACACTTTTGTTCGTTGTGATGCATGGTAGTCTTCCTAATAATGACTTTAGAGGTTTACATTATCTTACTGCTAATACTTCTTATCATAGGTATGGTGCGACTGTTGAAAGTGATATGCATGTTGAGGCAAAATCCCTAATTAATTTAAAGATAACAAACCTTGATGATTAAAGGATTAATGGACTTTGATTAGTTTCTTGGTATTCACTACAAGAAATTTGTCATTTTGCGACACTTACTTTGCGACCCTTAGCTTTGAACAGTCGCAGATTACACTTTTGCGACTGTTATTGCGACTGTTAGGCTTAAGGGTCGCAGGTTTTATTCTTTTTTTAAGCGCCTTTCTCATTATATATTTTGGCCAAAAATTTGTTCCCTCCCGCTCTTCCATTTTCACCATTTTCAGTCTCCCTCCCACACCTCCAAAACCCTATAACCCAATTTTATTCCCCCAAACTGAGCTACCTTCTTTCCTGCGATTCGCAAGCTACGATTCGCAAGCGCCACCTTCTTTCCTGCGATTCGCAAGCTACGATTCAGCAATCTTCTTTCCTGCGATTCGCAAGCGCAACCTTCTTCCTCCCTTCAGCAATCTTCTCTTCAACTTCAACTCTCCCCCAATTTCACTCTCACCCAATTTCTCTCAGATTCTTCAACACTACCCCTTCACAATCATTCGCTGTTTCCTACCTCATTGATAAATTCGGATTCTCAAAAGGTGCTTCTTCCTCTCAAAAGGTGCTTCTTCCTCTGATTGGTATTTTTTTATTTTGTTGTGTTTTTGTTTTAGTCTGTTTGATGATTTAGTCTGTTTGATGATTTTGTTGTGTTTGATGTTTTAGTCTTTGTTGATTACGTTGGTTTTTTGGCTGTTATATCAATTTACTCTTATTGAAATATTTGTGAACATGTTTTGCAATCTGGTTATTACAGATTTTTATTCACACCTGATGATTTGCAATATCAAGTGTTATTATTATTATTATTTTGATAGAGTTTAAAAGACCAATTATACCAATGAGTAAAAACCAATTTATGTCAGGGTTTAGATGAATGGTTTTTAGCACAGCCTTATTGTTATATATGTAATGCTCTGCTAGTTACACTCTGAGTTGGAATGGAATGTTGCCTAAAAAATATATTTGTAGTCCATAACTAGGTATCCCAATGGGAATTGGATTGCCGCATTTAGATATGAAATATGACCAGTGGTGTAGTCCTAAGAAAGAAGGCGGTTTGGATCTTCACAAGTTGGATTAATTTGAATAGCAGTATTGGGACAGCCAAGTTTGCATTAGCAAGGATAATTTTGAGCTTTTGAATGCTGTCGAAAAATTTCTACAAAAGGTCGTACCTTAGCTTTTGTTTTGGTTCAATTTGATTTAGCGGTTTGGTTTGTTTAAATAGTCCTAATAATTGATTTTGTTCCCATTTTTTTTTTGAGGGAGAACAATCCTAGTTATCACTTAATAAAATTTATGAACTGGTAACATATTTTAGAGTTGTATCATATCAGCAGGAAAAAGCTGCATAGTTTTGCTGCTATTGCTTAATACGTTTTATGCCCCTCTTGCCTGAAACTGAAAAATCGTTGACATCACTCTTCACTTCACTTATTATTTTTTTTCATTTCACAGTTTCACTATCTTTCTGACTTAAATCTGGTATAATGTCATTTCACGTGCTCAGTGTGGAGCTGGATCTTTGGCTCTGGGCTACTGGAGTTCAGTGTGAATCTCTGAAGCACCACCGAACACTTTCAATCTATTATTAAGCTTATGATATATGGTAGCACACAGTTATCAGCAATTGGTAAGAGGTTTCACAATTGGGTGTGAAGTTGGGACAAACAATTACCCAAGGAGGCCAGAACTGAGCATCCTTATTTCAAATTGTGGCTATTGATTTGTTATAACGCTTTTATTTCATTGACAGGTTCCTGCAGTTGCTCTCAAACTATGATTGGACTTATTCTCCATTGGTTGTTGACATAAATAATGACTTGAGCCCTAGTGATGGAAAAGAAATAAATGTAAGTTGTGTGTCTTAGTACATAATTAAGTAAAAACTTGTTGATTTCTTTGTAGTCTGTGTTAGTTTTGGGGATTTCCTCTCTTCAATATAAAAGAAAGTAAAATCTTGTTACCGTTGGTCTTAGGAAATATATGTTCTTGATGATAACTGTGGATTTTTAGGACAACTTTTTGCTAAGAAGAAAAAGTCAGGGAGAGAATGAGCAAGCTGTAGGGCCAGTGATGTTCTTGGCTACAGTTTATGATAAAGCATCTGAGGCTTGGACTGGATTATCACCTAGTGCACTGGTTAGTTATTCTCTAAATTGGATATAATTTGAGTTCTGTTTTATCATTATTTCATATGGCTGGAAGTTTCTTATAATTATTTCATATGGCTGGAAGTTTCCTGAATGCATCCCACTCTGTTAATTGTAATGTAGTGTAATGTAATGTCTGTCTTCACTGAGTTGTTTAGTCACTAAATTCTAGGAATTATTTCTCTACAATATATGACTTAGTAACAAGAAGTTCAGAGTGATTATTAATATTCACAACAGTTCAGGTTCAGTAAAAGTTAAGCATACTATTGTTTTGAACCTTGATTTCAACCTTTCAATTTTGTTTAATCTAGCAAGTGCATGCTAATTGATGATGAGGTGTTTGTTGCGTTGTAATGAATCATTAACAGGAGCTTAAAAGATTAGTTGCATATGCTCGAAGCAGTGCAAATTTGTTGACGAAACTCACATTTCAGGAGGAGATTGGTCCATACAGATGGGAGGTAAGTTGAGCAGATTTTTTTAGTTTATTTGTTTCAACTTTCTGTTGTAGATTAGAGTTTGATTTCCTCTAAAAGACTAATGAATTATTCAAATCTTGCTGCAGTGCCTTTTGCGAACTCCTTTAAACAACTATGATGCAATCATTCTTCTCCACAAGGATAAACTCGCATATCCTCAGAGGCTTCTCTTCTCATCAGAAGTTGGTCACGGTATGGTTCTTAATAGCGTAGTTCTTAATAGCTGGTAATTTACAGAATTATACATTCATAAAATGGTTCAAGGGTGAAAGGGATAGCATAATGATAATCATTTGTATAATCTGCATGTATTAAAATGAGGGGATAGCAAGGCAGTGTACAATTTCATTAGGCATAGCAGGTTCTTCTGTGTGCATGATAAAATATTCTGAAAAGTATAAGACAAGGATGACATTGGTTTCAGTATGCTTCAGTAGGAACTCAGTGATCTTATCAAGTCTTTTACAAATAATGGCTTCTCATAAGAAAATTTTGTACTTCTAAAGTTGTTGGAATTTGGGCATTCTTTTATATGTTAGCTTGTATCCTTCTAATGCTCGTTACTGAAAAATAATAACTCGTACAAAACTTTTGATTTCCTGTGTGCAGAAAAGTCGTCAAACTCAGGACGAGGCACGATTTTATGCAGCTGAAGTTGTCGATGCTCTTGAATACATACACAGTTTGGGAGTGATACATCGTGATATTAAGGTAGCTCTATGGGATGATTATACTGCATTATTGCCATATATGGCTGTGTGAAAATTAAATTTCTTCAATTGCAGCCAGAGAACCTGTTACTTACAACTGAAGGACATATTAAAATAGCTGATTTTGGGAGTGTGAAGCCTATGCAGGATAGCCAAATTACTGTCCTTCCAAATGCAGCATCAGGTAAGATAGGAGCAAATGGCGAAGATTTTTTAAGTTTAATTTGAATGAAAATAATAACAAGTTTATAGATAGAGTTTGTGATAGGTGTGTGTAAAAATAAGAATTCCATGATTGGTATTTGTGGATGCATTAATTATGTAGGAATCTCTGTAATTGAAATTGGTTGTGCCACTTTCATTTCACTTAATTTGGTATTTGGTTCACATCCTCACAATATATATTGTCCATTATATTGTTGTTTAAGCACTAATTATTGGCATCTTTTAGGTTATTGCAGACCCCGACAGCGACATGTGCGGATAAATTGAACTTTCGAAGTTTTATTACAACATGACGGTGACAAGATTGAGTGAGCCACTGTAAGCACAGGGCACCTACCAATCCTCTGTGTACCCCGATCTATATTGTGTGCTTTGAGCTTCGGTGAGTGTGTACTGCATATTTGGATGTTTATTGGTAATTACGTTTATTCTATGGTGGTGACTTTGGTCAATAAAAGTAATGATATTATATCATTGAAATGGACCTCACATTTTGATGCATAGTTATTTTAATATGATTTTTTGCACATGCTTTGACTATTGATGAATTGAAGTGTAGCTAGGCATGAATAATACTTTGAAACCATGTCAAAGTTGGTCTTCTTTTGATGGTGACTCTGTTGTATAAAAACTTGGTGTTATGATAGTTGGCATATTAATCAGTTATGCATTGAACTACTCATAACATATTTGATTTTGATGCTCATTGTGTGTTTATGTCTTAGTTTGGTTGGGATGATCAAATTTTAATACAAAAATTTAATACTTTAAGAGATATTCTAATAATACTAATGGTGTAAACTTGATGTAATGAAGGCATTTTTTCTTTAACAATAACAGTTGTGGATAATGCAAAAGCTTTAGCTGTTTTAAGCGTTATTTTTGGTTTCAAAATTTTGAGGACTTTGTTGTGGGGAATTTCATCAGTCGTGCTCATGATATTATGGCTGCACGGATAATGCATACGTGGAAATTGGAAAGTGTTCAGGATGTTGATGAGTTCGACGAAAGCTACAGAGACCGAAGAATGCCTAACAAAGGTTGCTTTGAGCTACTTAAGATTTCTTTAGATGGACATATGGAAGTGCTTGTCAAAGAGTTTATAAGGATCAGAGCTAAGATTGATTTAAAATTAGAATTTTTTTAGTTTGTTCTTTTTGATAATGTATAAGTATATTTTTGATACTTATTATACAATGTTTATAAAAATGAATGAGATTTAGATAGTTTTAGTTATATATTTCTGTATTTTAAGTATTTATTAATATATTTATTTAAATTGTCAATAAAAATTGCTCCAACCAATTTTTTTAAAAAAAAACTAAACATTTGCGACTGTTGTGAGGGGTCGCAAGTCCCTTCAAAACCATGTGAATGCTCTTCCTTTGCGACTGTTCCTAACAGTCGCAATAGCCTTTGCTACTGTTGGTGCGACTGTTGGTTGAACAGTCGCAAAATACCCTTTGCGACCCCAATTTCTGTGTCTGTTGGGGAACAGTCGCAAAGGGATATCTGCGACCCTTCTAACAGTCGCAATCCATGATTTCAGAAGTCGCAAAATGACTTTTTTCTTGTAGTGATTCATTATGTGTTCTTGAGTGATTAACTAAGACAGGAACAAAGTATAAATCAAACCAAGAAGCAAGCAATCAAAGAACATTAAGACTTATGAACCCAGTCAGAGTTCAGAAGGTTGGACATAGTTCAGAAGGTTCAAGACAATTCAGAAGGTTGTTCTTATGGTTTATCAAGAACAAGTCCAAAAATGTATAAACATTATCAAGAACATTCAAGGCTCACGTGACATAAATAAAAGTCCATAAAAGTACTATGACTTAGATCAATCAATGATTAAAGGCATTTATTTGGATAAAAGTAAAAATGCATATTCATTGTTCATTAAATATTTATGAACAAATGAAGTACAAAACATTAGAAATATTCCTCTAAGAATATCATCCTAGATGTTATACATACTGCACTTCATTGATGTTTTACTATTAGGATTTGATTACATCAAATAGAAGTCTTATAAATCATCCTAAGTGAAACAAATGAACATTCTGAAGTTCAGAAGGTTCGTTCTTAGCACATGCTTTATCTAACAAAACAGTACAGTTGGTACAAAAGCAAACACAAAAAGCTAACTTAAGTCTCATTCAATCAAAGTTAGACACGTGTGGGAGAAGGTACAGTAAAAGACCAGCAAAATTCCCTAAAGCATGGGCATGAAATGACAGTTCCATTTTCCTCTTTCTTGCACAAGTTCCAAGGCAGATCTGCAAAGGCATGTGTCTAGGAACTTTCTGAAGTTCACACGAAGAACAAGGTTCATGAACAAACTCAGAAATTCATCTGACATTCATATGATGAACCCAGAAACACATCTGACCTTCATACATATGAACCCAGGAACATTATGAAGTTCATCTGATGAACCCAGAAACATTCTGAAGTTCAGAATGTTGACCAAGATTTTAAGCAAAAGTTACTAAGCACGAGGACATGTGGCACAAGGCTATTGGACACGTCCTAACAACTACACTAGGTCAAGAAACTCTATAAAAGGGGTTGAATACTCACTTTGAACCAGTAGCAAGGTTAGAAGCAATTAGAATTCTTCTTGCATATGCTGCACATAAAAGCATTAAACTTTTTCAAATGGATGTCAAAAGTGCTTTTTTAAATGGCTTTTTAAATGACGAAGTCTATGTGAGTCAACATCCTGGCTTCATACATGAAAAAACCTAATCATGTTTTCAAACTCACTAAGGCACTTTATGTTCTTAAGCAAGCTCCTAGAGCTTGGTATGAAAGGCTTAGTACATTCTTGATTGAAAATGGATTTCCGAGAGGAAAAATAGATACCACACTTTTTAGAAAAACTCATAACTTAGACTTACTTATAGTCCAAGTTTATGTGGATGACATTATTTTTGGTTCAACCAAAGAGAAAATGTGTGAAGATTTTCCAATCTCATGCAAAGTGAATTTGAGATGAGCATGATGGGTGAACTTGGTTTCTTCCTTGGTTTACAAATCAAACAACATCCAAATGGTATTTTTATAAGTCAAGAAAAATATGTTAAAGACATTCTTAAAAAATATAAGATGAATGAGGCAAAAATTATGGTCAACCCCATGCATCCATCATCAAGTTTAGATAGAGATGAAAGTGGAAAATCAATTTCTGAAAAAAAATATAGAGACATGATAGGATCTTTGCTATATTTAATTGCTAGCAGACCTGATATAATGTTTGTAGGTACTACTGATCTTGGCCTTTGGTATAGAAAAGGTTCTAGTTTTGATCATGTAGCCTATTGTGATGTTGATTATGTTGGACACAAAGTTGAGAGGAAGAGTACAAGTGGATCTTGTCAATTCTTAGGGCAAGCCTTGATTGGATGGTCTTGTAGAAAATAAAATACCATTGAACTCTCTACAACAGAAGCTGAGTATGTATCTACATCAAGTTGTTGCTCTCAAGTTTTGTGGATCAGAAATAAGTTGGAGGATCACTCATTAAGGTACTCTAATGTTTCCACCGTGTGTGATAACACAAGTGCAATTAATCTTTCAAAAAATCCAATTCAACATTCTAGATCTAAACATATTGAAATTAAGCATCATTTCATTGGTGATAATGTTCAGAAAAAGGACATTGAGTTAAGCTTTATTGACATTAATAATCAGTTGGCTGACATTTTCACAAACCCTTTAGTTGAGTATATATTCAATTTTATTAAAGAAAATTGCTTATAATAAAAAATCCCAATAAAGATTGATTGTTGAATCACTACAATATTTCTCTCTTTTAGAAAGAAATTAAGGGCCTAAGACAAACCCCCTTGATGCATTCTGATTCACTTCAGAATGTTCAACAAAGTTCAGAACATTCATTTGAGTTCATAACGTTCACCCAGTTCAGAATGTTCATAAGAGTTCAGGACAATATTTTACTGAGTTAAGTAATTCACTCCTAAAGTGATTATTGTCTTCCTCCAGTGATTATTGTCTTCCTCCAAATCCTTTCAAACAACTACTTTTCTCTCTCTCTCTCTCTCTCTCTCTCTCTCTCTCTCTCTCTCTCTCTCTCTCTCTCTCTCTCTACTTTTTTAGTTTCCCCTTTTCCTATAAAACTGCTATCATCAGTTCTCTCCTCTCTCCATACTCACACGTTTTCTTTTATAAAACCAACCACTTAATCAGAAAATCTTCATCAACCATCCTCCACTATTCTCTCTCTTAAAACACGAAATTCTCAAACTCTGTTTTCCTGAAACAACAATGGCAAGAACAAACACCACCTCAAGAATCAGTGAGGATGAAAATGCTCCTGAACCTTGTCCTAACCCACAAACACAAACCGCTGCCACCTCTGAAGAACCCCAATCACCACCTTTTCCATTGAACATCTTCACACCATCCTTCCTGATGAAATCATCCCCCTCTCTAAACCTTCTAAACGCAAGCCCAAAAAATTTGCCTCTACATCTCAACCCCCTAGAAGTTCTCAAAGGATAACTTCTGGAAAAAAGATCCTCAAAGAAGCATTCCTCATCTACAGTTTATCTCTCAGACTCAGATGAAGAACCAGAGCAGACTATCTCTGAGTTCATGAAATCTGCAAGATCCTCCTCAAAACAATCTTCAAAGCTTGAATCTTAAACAGAGAAATCTTCACCCAACTCTAAAGAAGAAAAATCTAAATCTGAAGAGAAACCACTCTCTTAAGAAAAAGTTACTCTTCCAAAATGCTATGGAAAGGGAAAAGACATTGAAAAAATTTCTTTTATTCTTTAAGCTAAGAAGAAGAACAAAGAAAAGACTACCTCTCTGAGACCAATAAGCAGGGCAAAGTACTTTGATTTTGCTAACCTTAAGAAGAAAGGTTGGAATCACTGTGAATACACAGATGCTCAAGGATGGTCAAGTTTTGTCTCGCTTCAAGAACTCATGTATCCTGAGCTTATGAGAAACTTCTACAATGCCATGAGGATCAAGGAGAAAGATGGAAAGAAATCTCTGGTCTCAACTGTCAAGGGAGTCAAGATAAAGATCACCCAAGACACCCTCTTAGAAGCCTTGAGAATTCCTAATGAAGGTAAGGAATTATTCTTTCCCTCTTGGTTTCATGAAGCTCAAACCAGTCGTGCTAGACTTATTCTTGAATACACCAAACCAAATCTTGCTTTCAACTTTACAAACCTCAAAGATTTTTCACAACATGGTTCGCCACACCTTACTTCCAAGGTTTGGAACTTATGATGCAGTCTCTCACACTAATTTATGCATCATATAACACCTCATCAACAAAAAGAAACTAAAGTTATGATATATCATCTTCCAACACATGATTGACGCATGCATGAATCCCAAACAATCAAATGCTGCTCAAGCTTATGGAATGCCTATGACACTCATTCTCAGGGACTCCAAAATTCCTCTTGAAAATGAAAATTGTGACTACACTTTTATGAGGTTTACCTCTAAAACCATCAGCCAAATCCACATCACCTCCTCAAATTTTCCAACTCCACCCACCTAAGAAACTTCTAGATTTGTTAAAAGACACTCAGATCAGAAAGCTGGAAAAGCTAGGAAGAAGAGAAAATTTGAGAATGTTAGGAATCTATCCAGTCTTCTAATGGAGGAAGAAGAAGAAACCTTCAACAATGAGCCTCTGGATGGATGACAATCCTCCAGAAACTCAAAAGATGGAACAACTAATGTTGTAGAAACCTTCCAAGAAATTTCTGATCTTGCTAAGTAAGCAGATCAGAAAGCTGCTGAAGTTCATAATGTTGAAGAACTTCAGAAGAAAAGTGATGTTGCTGAGAAAGAGAACCAGCAAGCTGATAAAACTCCTAAAGAAAATGATGAGATAGCTAAAGAGACTCAGATAGCTGATACAACTGCTAAAAAGGAACTTCAGAAAGTTGACACATCTGATGAAGTTGGAACTAAAAAGTTGGTGATGTCCCTATTGAACAACCTCAGAATGTTGGTGAAGTTGAAGAAAGTGTTAAAGAGATAGCTCAGAAAGTTAATGAAGATGATGGAGAAGGACTTCAGAAAGTTATAGAAGATCAATATCTACATGATGTTGCTGAGATCTTAGCCTCACATATGCTTAGTGAAAACACTACCCGGATGGAAACTGGTGAAGAAGAGTTAGCTGAGAATCAAGCTGGATTTGATCTGAATGTGGAAGATTTCAGTTCGGACTTCAATGCAAGTGTTTTTCAGGATTCTCAGATGGAAAATAATGAATATGTGTTCTTGAGTGATTAACTAAGACAAGAAAAAATTATAAATCAAACCAAGAAGCAAGCAATCAAAGAACATTAATACTTATGAACCCAGTCAGAGTTCATAAGGATGAACAAAGTTTAGAAGGTTGGACATAGTTCAGAAGGTTCAAAACAGTTCAAGGTTGTTCTTATGGTTTATCAACAACAAGCCCAAAAATGTATGAACATTATCAAGAACATTCAAGGCTCACGTGACATTAATAAAAGTCTAGAAATGTACTATGAATTAGATCAACCAAGGATTAAAGGCATTTATTTGGATAAAAGTCAAAAGGCATATTCATTGTTCATTAAACACTTATGAACAAATGAAGTACAAAACATTAGGAATATTCCTCTAAGAATATCATCCTATATGTTATACATACTACACTTCATTGATGTTTTACTATTAGGATTTGATTCCATCAAATTGAAGTCTTACAAACCATCCTAAGTGAAACAAATGAACATTCTGAAGTTCAGAAGGTTCATTCTTAGCACATGCTTTATCTGACAAAATACTACAGTTGGTACAAAAGCAAAAGCAAAAGCAAAACATTTTGTATTTTGTGAACACCACTGATAGTATATCAAGTGTTCAATCCAAACATTTTACTTTGTAATTGTTATTTGATTAGAAGTCTCTTGCTTTGTGCTTGAGCATTATAAGTATCTTGCTTTGTGCTTGAGCATTGGAAGTCTCTTGCTTTGTGCTTAAGAATTTGTAATCTTGGTGATTATAGCGAAAAATCTCTTATAAGTAACAAGGGGACTGGACTACTTCTGGGTTGTGGAAGTAACCAGGATAATTGCTTTGTGTCTTTCTTCTCTCTCTCTCTCTCTCTCTCTCTCTCTCTCTCTCTCTCTTTAACTTTGTTTTATCCGATGCACTTAACTCTGAACATTGTTTCAGACTCTGAGCCATCAGAAGCTGAACTTTGAACATTGTTAAAAAGAAGAAAAAGCCAACACAATTCAACCCCCCCTTCTTGTGTTTTTTCTCACCTTCATTGAACACTTTTAATAAGTTGTTTAAGAATGCTTGTAAGTTGTGTGTTTTCAAAGTGAGTCTTCAGCCCCTTTTATAGAGTTTCTTGACTTCATGTAGTTGTTAGGATGTGTCAAATAGCCATGTGTCACATGTCCTAGTGCTTAGCAACTTTTGCCTAAAAATATTGATCAACATTCTGAACTTCAAAATATTTTTGGGCTCATTAGATGAACTTCAGAATGTTCCTAGGTTCACATGTATGAATGTCAGACGTGTTTCTGGGTTCATCATATGAATGTCAGATGAATTTCTGGGTTTATCCATGACCCTTGTTCTTCGTGTGAACTTTAAAAAATTCATGTACCCATGCCTTTGCAGATTTGTCTTGGAACTTGTGCAGGAGAGAGGAAAGTGGAACTGTCACTTCATGCCCATGCTTTTGGGAAATTTTGATGGTCTTTTATTGTACATGTTCCTATACGTTTTTAACTCTGATTGAAAGAGACTTGAGTTAGCTTTTTGCTTTTGCTTTTGCTTTTGTACCAACTGTAATGTTTTGTCAGATAAAACATGTGCTGAGAACGAACCTTCTGAACTTCAGAATGTTCATTTGTTTCACTTAGGACGATTTGTAAGACTTCTATTTGATGTAATCAAATCCTAATAGTAAAACATCAATGAAGTGCAGTATGTATAACATCTAGGATGATATTCTTAGAGGAATATTCCTAATGTTTTGTACTTCATTTGTTCATAAGTCTTTAATGAACAATGAATATGCCTTTTGACTTTTATCCAAATAAATGCCTTTAATCCTTGATTGATCTAAGTCATAGTATTTTCTGGACTTTTATTTATGTCACGTGTGTCTTGAATGTTCATACATTTATGGGCTTGTTCTTGATAAATCATAGGAACAACCTTCTGAACTATCTTGAACCTTCTGAACTATGTCCAACCTTCTGAACTCTGTTCAACCTTCTGAACTCTGACTGGGTTCATAAGTCTTAATGTTCTCTATTTGCTTGCTTCTTCGTTTGATGTATACTTTGTTTATATCTTAGTTAAACACTTAAGAACACATATTAAATACCAAGAAACTAATCAAAGTTCATTAATCCTTTAATCTTCAAGATTTGTTATCTTTAAAATTAATTAGGGATTTTGCCTCAACAATCTTCCCCTTTTTGATGATGACAAACCTATAATTTAGGATTATGGATTTTGATTGATAATATGAGAAGTTACATAGCTGAAAATTTATTTTTATGCTCCCCTTCATTTTTATAATTCATGACAGTGAGTTTGAAGGAGTTTTTAAAAGCTCCCCCAAAATCATTATATTTTATAGATCAATAATATTCATTACATCAAATGATAATAATGGTTCAAACATAAAAGAAAAGCTTAAAAAGCATAAGTGATCAAGCAAAAAATGAAGTTTTAAGAACTCCAATAACTATTGATCACTGACCTACTTGGGCCTAAAGACTTAGAAACTTAAAGATTAAAATCCTAAAGCTTCTCCCCCTTTTGTCAATAGGAAAAAGGTTGGGGGGCACAAGATGAAAAGATCTAGAGAGTAAAATCCCCAGAATCAGAGGAAGGCTCAGATTCAAAGATAGATGGATCATCAAACACAGGAGGATCCATAGCCAATCCTGGAGCACAAACATCAGAGGTCCATTTAGCCAAGACATAAGCTATCTTATGAGTTTTTGTTGCAACCCTAAGAGACCTGCGAGCAATTTTCTCAGCTTTGGATAGTTTTGGTGTGGGAGCAGAAACATAAGGATCAACATTGGTTTTTGAGGGACCATCTTTTGTGACAAAATTTTCAAGAGAGGCAAACAAGCTTGAGATATTTGGCAGCAAGGTGGTTGTTTTTGTTGTAGTAGGAGCAGGAGAAGGAAGAATGTTAGGAGTAGGAAGAGGGGAAACTAAGAACTTGCTACACACATGCTCAGAAGGCAAAGATCCTGAAGCTATAGGAGTAGGATCTGCAGACATTTGGCCAACAGATGGAAATGTTATGTTCATGGGAAATGTTCTCTTCACCATTCTGGACCACATTTTCAGAAATTGCTTCATTATTTTCTGTTTGAGAATCCTGAAAAACACTTGCATTGAAGTCTAAACTGAAATCTTCCACATTCAGATCAAATCCAGCTTGATTCACAGCTAACTCTTCTTCACCAGTTTCCATCTATGCAATATTTTCACTAAGCATATGTGAGGCTAAGATCTCAGCAACATCATGTAGATCTTGATCTTTAGTAACTTTTTGAAGTCCTTCTCCTTCATTTTCATTCTGAAGTTCTTCAACATTCTGAACTTCACCAGCTTTCTGAACTGCCTGCTTAGCAAGATCAACAATTTCTTGGAAGGTCACTACAACAGTAGTTGTATCCATCTTTTGAGTTTCTGGAGGATTGTTATCCATATCCAGAGGCTCATTAATGAAGGTTTCTTCTTCTTCCTCCATTGGAAGACTAGACCGATTCCAAATTTTCTCAACTTTTCTCTTCTTCCTAGATTTTCAAGCTTTCTGATCTGAGTGCCTTTTAACAGATCCAGAAGTTTCTGAGATGGGTGAAGTTGGAATATTTGAGGAGGTGATGTGGAGGGTGTTGATGGTTTTGGAGGTAAACCTCATAAAGGTGTAATTACAATTTTCATTTTCAAGAGGAACTTTGGAGTCCCTGAGAATGAGTGTGATAGGCATTCCATAAGGTAGAGCAACATTTGATTGTTTGTAATTCATGCCTGAGTCAATCATGTGTTGGAAGATGATATAACACAGGTTTAGTTTCTTTTTGTTGATGAGGTGATATATGATGCATAAATTAGTGTGTGAGATTGCGTCTTAAGTTCCAAACGTAGGAAGTAAGGTGTGGTGAACCATGTTGTGAAAAATCTTTGGAAGATCTTTGAGGTTTGTGGAGTTGAAAGCAAG
Organism: Medicago ruthenica; assembly: GCA_018208015.1. Classification (NCBI taxonomy): domain Eukaryota; kingdom Viridiplantae; phylum Streptophyta; class Magnoliopsida; order Fabales; family Fabaceae; genus Medicago; species Medicago ruthenica. Next base: position 80,345,932 of record CM031377.1, on the reverse strand, counting down.
AGCTGGTTTGGTTTATTTAATTATAAGTCAAGCATGACTGGTTTGAGCTTCATGAAACCAAGAGGGAAAGAATAATTCATTACCTTCATTTGGAATTCTCAGGGCACTGTAGAAGTTTCTTGATAGTTGAGACCTGAAATTTCTTTCCTTCTTTCTCCATGATCCTCATGGCACTGTAGACGTTTCTCACAAGCTCCGAATATGTGAGTTCTTGAAGTGAGACAAAACTGGACCAACCTTGAGCATATGTGTACTCGCAAAGGTTTCAACCTTTCTTCTTAAGGTCATCAAACTCAAAGTACTTTTCCCTGCTTATTGGTCTTAGCGAGGCAGTTTTTTCTTTGTTCTTCTTCTTAGCTTGAAGAATAGAAGCAATTTTTCCAATGTCTTTTCCCTTTCCATAGCGTTTTGGAGGAGTAACTTATTCTTCTTCTTCATAGAGTAGTTTCTCTTCTGATTCAAAGCTGGGTGAAGATTTCTCTGGTTAAGATTCAAGCTTTGGAGATTGTTTTGAGGAGGTTCTTGTAGATTTCATGAACTCAGAGATAGTATGTTCTGGTTCTTCATCTAAGTTTGAGAGATAGATTGTAGATGAGGAATGCTTCTTTGAGGATCCTTTTCTAGAAGTTATCCTTTGAGACCTTCTTGGGGGTTTAGATGCAGAGGCAAATTTTTTGGTCTTTCGTTTAGATGGTTCTGAAAAGGGGATGATTTCATCAGGAATGATGGTGTGAAAAGGTTCAGTGGAAGGTGGTGGTGATTGGGGTTGTTCAGAGGTGGCAGCGGTTTGTGTTTATGGGTTAGGAAGAGGTTCATGAGCATTTTCATCCTCATTGATTCTTGAGGTGGTTTTCGTTCTCGCCATTGTTGTTTCAGGAAAACATAGTTTGAGAATTTTGTGTTTTGAGAGAGAATGGTGGAGGATGATTGATGAAGATTTTCTGATTAAGTGGTTGGTTTTATAAAAGAAAACGTGTGAGTGTGGAGAGATGAGAGAACTGATGATAGCAGTTTTATGGGAAAAGAGGAAACTGAGAAAGAGAGAAAGAGAGAGAGAGAGAGAGAGAGAGAGAGAGAGAGAGAGAGAGATAGATAGAGAGAGAGAGTAGCGTTTGGAAGGAAAGAAGGGGAGTGGTTGATTTGATGGTTAAGCTTTTGTCTAGTGGATTAATGGCTAAAAATAACAACTCCTAGATAAGCATTTAATGCTTGGATATATGGAAGATTCTCTGGAGGAAGACAATAATCACTTTAGGAGTGAATTATTTAACCCAGAAAAATATTGTCATGAAGGTTCTGAACTCTTATGAACATTTTGAACTGAGTGAACGTTCTAAACTTGGATGATCCTTCTGAACTTTGTTGAACATTCTGAAGTAAATCAGAATGCATCAAGGGGGTTTATATTTGGCCCTTAATTTCTTTCTAAAAGAGAGAAATATTGTAGTGATTCATCAATCAATCTTTATTTCAATTTTTCATTATAAACAATTTTTCTTTAATAAATTGAATTTATCCTCAATTAATGGTTTCGTGAAAATGTCAGCTAACTTATTATTAGTGTTAATAAAGCTTAACTCAATGTCCTTTTTTTGAACATGATCACAAATGAAATGGTGCTTAATTTCAATATGTTTAGATCAAGAATGTTTAATTGGATTTTTTGAAAGATTTATTGCACTTGTGTTATCACATATAATGGAAACATTAGAGTACCTTAATGAGTAATCCTTCAACTGATTTCTAATCCACAAAACTTGAGAGCAACAACTAGGTGCAAATACATGCTTAGCTTCTGTTGTAAAGAGTGCAATCGTATTTTGTTTTCTACAAGACCATCCAATCAAGGCTTGCCCTAAGAATTGACAAGATCCACTTGTACACTTCCGCTCAACTTTGTCTCCAGCATAATTAGCATCACAATAGACTACAAGATCAAAACTAGAACCTTTTCTATACCAAAGGCCAAGATCAGTAGTACCTACTAGATATATAAAAATCTTTTTACATCAATTATATGAGATTCTTTTGCACATGTTTGAAATCTAGCACATAATCCTACTGCAAACATTATATCAGGTCTGCTAGCAGTTAAATATAGCAAAGATCCTATCATGCCTCTATATTCTTTTTCAAAAATTGATTTTCCACTTTCATCTTTATCTAAACTTGATGACGGATGCATGGGGGAAACTATTATTTTTGCCTCATTCATCTTATATTTTTTAAAAATGTCTTTAACATATTTTTCTTGACTTATAAAAATACCATTGAGATGTTGTTTGATTTGTAAACCAAGGAAGAAACCAAGTTCACTCATCATGCTCATCTCAAATTCACTTTGCATGAGATTGGAAAAATCTTCACACATTTTATCTTTGATTGAACCAAAAATAATGTCATCCACATAAACTTGGACTATAAGTAAGTCTGAGTTATGAGTTTTTCTAAAAAGTGTGGTATCTATTTTTCCTCTAGAAAATCCATTTTTAATCAAAAATGTAGCTTGTGTTTTAAACCTTCTAAATACTGAACATTTTCAATCTTAGAAGAGTTAAGTTTACCTATTGTACCTGTAACACCCATACTAAATTATCTAGAATATTTAGCATGTGTATTAATCTGATACCGGATACATTAAAATTTTCAATAATAATAGATACAACTGAAAGGGGTACAAGTAGCTCATTTATACAATTATCCGTATACCAAAATGAATACTTATACATAATAATAATCTCCTGAGCTTGCACTTGACGAGCAACTGCGCCAGAAGGATTGGGATGAGACATAATGTCTCAGTGAGCTCCAGCCCAACCTACTATTGGCAACCACGGGGGAAACCTAGGGTCGCCGTGCCTACTCTTAGCGATCTTGGGGATACCTACGATCGCCGTCATTCTCTACATATTTCGCGATCAAGGGGAAACCTAGGATCGCTACATGTCTTAATCATATGCTTATCATATTCTAACTTTAAACTTAAACTTATACTTAGTGATTTGGGGACATCCTATGATCACTTTCTTTCTCTGCTGACTACTTGTCATATTCTCATAATAATTTCGTAAGTATCTTTATACATCATTCTTAATCATAAAGTTAGTAAGTCAGCGTTGAAAAAACAATCATTATCTTGGTTCATTTTACGGAGTGCATCCGGGTGGAGTAACCCTGAAGTACATCTCCCATCATACCGGTGAAACTCCTATCATATCAGGCTAACACCGGACTCCTCTTATCGTTGTGTGGACAACTCTCTCGATGAAGTCCCATCCGGCGTATCCCGGAGTCTGCTGAACACAACTTAACTTATCTTGCATGTAGACAACCCTCTCGGAGAAGTCCCATCCGGCGTATCCCGGAGTCTGCTGAACATGCTTAATCTTTTAACATACGTGTGGACAATCCTCTCGGAGAAGTCCCATCCGGCGTATCCCGGAGCCTGCTGGACACGTTTAACATAGTCTTATAACTTACGTGTGGATAGCCCTTTCGGAGAAATCCCATCCGGCATAATTCGGAGTCTGATGAACACGTATAATCTTTATCATTAAATTCTTAACTTAAGCTCATATGTATATCTAATATGTTTCATATTCTTGTGCATATCTAATGCATTCTTTAAGTAATCATTCTTAAATGCTTAACCTATAAAAGGTTCTTAACTTTGAACATTGGATCATTCTTGTGCTTACGCACACTTAATTGAGTGCATTCTCATTCTCATTAATTCTTATCTTAAGTACTTGTAAGTACGTCTAATACTTTACTATAAGCTTTTGCATATTTAATGCATTTCTTAGGGAATCAATCTCCCAATACTTAACATATGAGTATAGGATCATAGGCTTATCGTTATCATAAGCCACTACTTGGTTGTTGGAAAAGTTCCCATACCCGTCTGAACTTTGCCCTCACAATTCTAAATAATTCTAAGTTATGACACAATCCTTGTTCCTTATAATTACCTCCCTTTGGAAGCCTCTTGGATGAGTTAAAATGGTGTTTAATCATTCTTAAATGTTTTTGGAGAAAACGGATGTGAAAAACCTCGCCTACGCGCACCAGAACACCCAAAACAGCTAAGCTGTCATGAGCTGTCCTGGTGTGGTCGCTATAGCCACGGGCTGGTCGCTATAGCGACCGTAGGCAGAACTCAAAAACGTGCCTGGTCGCTATAGCGACGGGCTGGTCGCTGTAGCGACCATGACAGTTCAGAAAAACTCAGAAATTGCATTTTACATCATTTCAAACCATTCCAACTTACCCAAGCTTCCCAAAGGTATTAAAAAGGATTTTCTTTAGCATTTAAACAATTTAAACATAGTTGAACAAGGGATTAGCACATAACAAAGAATTAGGGCACATTTCTAAACTTGCTCAAATTTATAATTAACACTCAAACTTATACAAAGCGGGTTCTAAAACCCTAGGGAGCTCACCTTAAGCCTTGATTGGTGTTTTGCCAAGCTTACTTGCCAACTTTCCCACAAAACCCTAGCTTGGTCCTTCCTCCTTCTTGATTCTTCCTTAACTTCTTTTCTTGCTCTAAAAGTCCCCAAATTAGTGATTGCTTGCATGAGAGCTGAGAAATTGGAGTAGAGGTTGAAGATTAATGGAGGGGAGGAGGATGGCATGAGAGAGAGAGAGAGAAAGAGAGAGAGGTTGTAAACTTAGAGAGAGAAGTGGTATGGGATAATGAGGAAATTTTGAGATTTTTCCTTTATATAATCCTTTGGGCGGCAATTTACCAAATTGCCCTTCTCTTAAAATATCTCTGACGTATCGTCTCAAAACTGACATACTGATAAATATTCAAGTCTTAAGCGGGTTGTTACAATCTACCCCCCTTAAAGAAATTTCGTCCTCGAAATTTAGAATTCTCTTGAAATTACATATTAAAGATCCTTCTTACTTCTTTCCCTATTAGCCAATTCTCTACTCAACTTGCTTATCGGAATTCCAATTCTATAAGTCGAAAATACTCGACAATTTTTCCCTCATTAGAAAGGCCTGATATACTTTACATAATTCTTACGTAGCAGGGTGTGCGGTTGTTTGAACCAATCTACCCGACTCACTTAGCTATGCCTCCTGTACATGCACTTCTTGCAAATTCAAATTTGAAGTTATTAAGTCCTAGACACTCATACTGAACGCGTAATCTTACTTTGACGACATTGGGTCGTTCTTATTATCCTCAAATAATTCCATTGAATTCTTATATTTGACCTTTGCCTCGTATGACGGCATCTTACATATATAGTTATACCATAATTATATCATTCTTCATATAGAATATCCTTACTCTGAAACATCCGATATTGAGCATTCTCTCATGGAAGTAAACTACTGCACTACCTCCATTATACAAATACAAGGAGGAGGCATCATTATGGTACCTGCTCCTTTCTTTCCGACATCCCGATGTGTTACTCATCACAATTCTAATCATTACTTCCACTAAGGAATTCTCAAGAGCTCGCGGAATTTTACAGATTACTCCTGTTTCGCTCCAATTGGTCTACGACGTCACTTATCTTAATAACTTAGAAATCATCCTTCATTACTTGGAGTTTGATGATCTTCCATCATCTATGTCACAACTTATTCTTATGTTCTAGCCGTAGCGTAAATATTTTCTATATCGATAAATCCAAAACTTATGGTAGTTTAGTCCAAGTGATGAGTGGTATAAGCCGTCTCACATAACATTATATAGTATATTTCATAGCACTTAATTCACATACATGATCGAGTACGTGTACACTACTAATGGGTACACTGCACGTCGCATCATCCTTGTCCGACTAACGGGACATCATTCTTGATCTTAACACATTTGAGACACTACCACATCATTTGGGAATCTTTTCTTACTCTTAACTCATTTTGTAACATCCGGGATTTGCCTTTCAACTGGCTTGCCAGGTTTGCCCCGCCAATGTTACTCATGCTTATTTCTTGAGTACACAACAACCCATAACATAAATTATGGTTACATTCTATCGGCATCACAAACTTATTTCTCATTCTGGACGTCGAGTTCAAAATCCTTGAGTATTCTTAACTAAAACGTGTTCGGTATCCACAAACCTGTTCTGATTAGCATCTTCTCTCTTTAAACATTACTAGCTGTGTACCTTAGTTACTTACGCATGTCACATAACTGAAAAGATTGTGCTACACTACTGTCTGAGTAGCATAAACACATCCCGGTAAGTATACATTACTAATCACAACCAGGTGCATGCGGCATGTTATCATAACGTGGGTACAGGGTGGAATAAACTTACATGCCACTGCATTGTCGTTTCTAATCAATGCTTCAATTCACAAATTTCATCTTGTAAGTGCAATCTGAATTGATGTTGTCTCATGCTTAATTCTCTTTAAATTAAACTTACCCTTCAAGTATATTTGATGTTACTGAGCTAAAATAGCTAAACTACTGTTTTAGCGATAACTTTCCATTGATTCAGACTTAATGTGCTAGAATCACATCCTTCTTATTCCTTACCGTATATTCTTAAACTATTTCGATACTCCCTTTCTCATGGGTTTCAAGGTTTGAAGTATCCCTCAACTTAACTTCCATTATTTTTCCATTAGAACTTGCGATATGTTCAAGTCGTCTCTACTCACTGCTATTCCGTATTATAAGAATTAAGCACTTAACACCTTCTCGTTCTCTAAGCTTCAGCTTAGCATTGTTCATTAATTCATTCTTGGATTACTACTCCACTGCGCAACTCTGATTCTTAACAACTTGAGTTAGAGTTGGAGCAATACACCACTATTTCCAAATAAAATTTCGTTGACCAATCTTACTCATTTATAACTTTGTAGATACCATAGGAGAACCATTTTTACAGCTCGCTGCTTAACTTTCGACTTAGACTACCTGCTTATTCAAGTGTGGTAATCCTTCGTCGAAGTCCTCATACTAATGACAAGGGTCAACTTCATATCATGCATCACTTCAAAACTACTTACCTTATTGACCAGTTATCTTCTGACTTGTGTTTTCTTTTAGACGTAAACAATATACTTGTTTTGCAAATTAATTTTCTCGAGTACCCTTCCAGATTCACATCTTTATATACTGAACCCACTCATAGTTTGAGTCTCGTTTACTATTCCTTTTTATTCTTATCCGTAAGATTCCATACTTATACTCTTTTTCGAGACAACTTCGGTCTCTATGGTCTTACCATATCTCTTAGGTTACCTTCGAGTTCTCCAGAAACAATCCGTTTTGAAATAGATTCAAACTCTTACTGGCTCTCTTGTACGCCCAAAATAGGTTACGTCTCTTCGAGAACCCGATTAATCGATCTTAAACTTCTGCACTTATCATAATCTTTTGGATTCCTCCAGTAACTTGTTACCGTATTCACAATTCAAATCTTGTTCTTAACATCTGAATAATTCTGCCTATAGTTAAACAATCCGAAATCTATACCTTATTACCGCCCTCGGAAACTTATCGACACCAGGTGATCTCTTTCAGCTTCTAGAATATTTGTGGAAGGAAACTCTTCGGTTGAGAACATATAACTCCTTAACATTAACCTCAATCCTAACCTTTCATATTCAAGACGATCCTCCGTATATTAAAATCTCAACATAATTTCTCGGCTGAAATTCCGATCATCCTTCAACACTGGTCTACTATAATCTTGTGTTATCTTGAACTTGCCTTCTTCAACCAATCGAGGAAATTCAATATTGTTCATCCAATCAAGGGTGTTCAACTTAATTCGTCCATCAGTGCACTAAATTCCAACAACTTATTATTTATTATCCAACCTTCATTAAGTAAAATTCTAGTCTAGCTTAGCTTGTTTCCAATCTTCTTACTAATAGGACACATCTGAACATCTGATTCACGCTCCGTTATGCAACAAATCTTATTATCACCACTTATTCATCTATCTTAGTTCTTAGGTTGCATACCATCTTCTCTTCTTAATTCCCAAATCTAGCATTTATGGTTCGGGAGGTGCGGCTGATCTGATGGGGTTAAACTTACTTGCGATTCATGCTCAAAGACCACACTTGAGTGGTTAGCTTCATTTGTCCAAATAATTCACTTAATCCATAATTAATTCCCTTAACTGTCTGGACATTAAAATCTCATCCAATTCGAGTTCGATTCTTCAATACTCTATCTTTGCTGGGAGTCTAGAGGTTTCAAACCGACCGATAATTCCTCATTTCGAGTCTCTAGGTTTGGTACTACAATTCCTTAACTTTGTGCTCAGAATTGTTACTTAATCCACACCTCACTTTAACTTCTCAAACTGTGGTTCCCGTCAAGGTTCCAAGTCATTCCTTAGAGTATCCCATGATTCCTTAATCCCTATATCTTCCGCAGACGAGGCATCGTCCAACGACGCGTCCAATTGAGTTGAGGTGCTTCACCTTATTCTTAAATATTTCTGACATTCCTGAAACTCTACCATAAACAGGCTTAGTCACTTTACGATTCGATGCCCACCATTTGGCATTGAATACTTCTTCGTCAATCCTGTCTTAAACCCGACGCCTTAAACTTCGCTCTCCAAACACTTCATTCCTCCTTGGTCACATTCGGCTCTCGGACATTTGTCCTAACTGTCATATACTAGACTGAGTTGATCAGGCTCAACTAGATGTGACCTTTAGAACAATATCCGGAACCCAATGATTCCACTACTTTTATTGAATTTTTAATGACCCAAGGCACGGTCTGAATCGACCTGCTCTGATACCAATTGTAACACCCATACTAAATTATCTAGAATATTTAGCATGTGTATTAATCTGATACCGGATACATTAAAATTTTCAATAATAATACATACAACTGAAAGGGGTACAAGTAGCTCATTTATACAATTATCCGTATACCAAAATGAATACTTATACATAATAATAATAATCTCCTGAGCTTGCACTTGACGAGCAACTGCACTCCAATCCAGTATCTCTCTGATGATCTGCTTCACGAACCTCTTGCTTACCTGAAAACCTGCGCCAGAAGGATTGGGATGAGAAATAATGTCTCAGTGAGCTCCAGCCCAACCTACTGTTGGCAACCACGGGGGAAACCTAGGGTCGCCGTGCCTACTCTTAGCGATCTTGGGGATACCTACGATCGCCGTCATTCTCTACATATTCGTGATCAAGGGGAAACCTAGGATCGCTACATGTCTTAATCATATGCTTATCATATTCTAACTTTAAACTTAAACTTATACTTAGTGATCTGGGGACATCCTATGATCAATTTCTTTCTCTGCTGACTACTTGTCATATTCTCATAATAATTTTGTAAGTATCTTTATACATCATTCTTAATCATAAAGTTAGTAAGTCAGCGTTGAACAAACAATCATTATCTTGGTTCATTTTACGGAGTGCATCAGGGTGGAGTAACCCCGAAGTACATCTCCCATCATACCGGTGAAACTCCTATCATATCAAGCTAACACCGGACTCCTCTTATCGTTGTGTGGACAACTCTCTCGATGAAGTCCCATCCGGCGTATCCCGGAGTCTGCTGAACACAACTTAACTTATCTTGCATGTAGACAACCCTCTCGGAGAAGTCCCATCCGGCGTATCCCGGAGTCTGCTGAACATGCTTAATCTTTTAACATACGTGTGGACAATCCTCTCGGAGAAGTCCCATCCGGCGTATCCCGGAGCCTGCTGGACACGTTTAACATAGTCTTATAACTTACGTGTGGATAGCCCTTTCGGAGAAATCCCATCCGGCATAATCCGGAGTCTGATGAACACGTATAATCTTTATCATTAAATTCTTAACTTAAGCTCATATGTATATCTAATATGTTTCATATTCTTGTGCATATCTAATGCATTCTTTAAGTAATCATTCTTAAATGCTTAACCTATAAAAGGTTCTTAACTTTGAACATTGGATCATTCTTGTGCTTACCCACACTTAATTGAGTGCATTCTCATTCTCATTAATTCTTATCTTAAGTACTTGTAAGTACGTCTAATACTTTACTATAAGCTTTTGCATATTTAATGCATTTCTTAGGGAATCAATCTCCCAATACTTAACATATGAGCATATGATCATAGGCTTATCGTTATCATAAGCCACTACTTGGTTGTTGGAAAAGTTCCCATACCCGTCTGAACTTTGCCCTCACAATTCTAAATAATTCTAAGTTATGACACAATCCTTGTTCCTTATAATTACCTCCCTTTGGAAGCCTCTTGGATGAGTTAAAATGGTGTTTAATCATTCTTAAATGTTTTTGGAGAAAACGGATGTGAAAAACCTCGCCTACGCGCACCAGAACACCCAAAACAGCTAAGCTGTCATGAGCTGTCCTGGTGTGGTCGCTATAGCCACGTGCTGGTCGCTATAGCGACCGTAGGCAGAACTCAAAAACGTGCCTGGTCGCTATAGCGACGGGCTGGTCGCTGTAGCGACCATGACAGTTCAGAAAAACTCAAAAATTGCATTTTACATCATTTCAAACCATTCCAACTTACCCAAGCTTCCCAAAGGTATTAAAAAGGATTTTCTTTAGCATTTAAACAATTTAAACATAGTTGAACAAGGGATTAGCATATAACAAAGAATTAGGGCACATTTCTAAACTTTCTCAAATTTATAATTAACACTCAAACTTATACAAAGCGGGTTCTAAAACCCTAGGGAGCTCACCTTAAGCCTTGATTGGTGTTTTGCCAAGCTTACTTGCCAACTTTCCCACAAAACCCTAGCTTGGTCCTTCCTCCTTCTTGATTCTTCCTTAACTTCTTTTCTTTCTCTAAAAGTCCCCAAAATTAGTGATTGCTTGCATGAGAGCTGAGAAATTGGAGTAGAGGTTGAAGATTAATGGAGGGGAGGAGGATGGCGTGAGAGAGAGAGAGAGAGAGAAAGAGAGAGAGAGAGGTTGTAAACTTAGAGAGAGAAGTGGTATGGGATAATGAGGAAATTTTGAGATTTTTCCTTTATATAATCCTTTGGGCGGCAATTTACCAAATTGCCCTTCTCTTAAAATATCTCTGACGTATCGTCTCAAAACTGACATACTGATAAATATTCAAGTCTTAAGCGGGTTGTTACAGTACCTTTACCTCTGATTTTACCTTTGTCATTGTTTCCAAATGTGACTAGTCATCCATCTTTCCTCTCAAAGGAGAGAAAACATTTTCTGTCACATGTCATGTGTCTTTAACAACCACTGTCCAAATACCATGGCTTTGTTTTTGCATCTTGAGAGAAGACCTACACTTGACTTGAACAAAATCTTAGGTCCCCATGTAATGTTGGGTCCTTGATGGTTTGAATTGTGACCTTTTTTAAAATTAAATCATGTACTTAAAAAAATACTTCTCAAGTTGAAACTTGGAAGAGCAAAGTTAAAACAGACTTCAGAACATTCTGAAGTGTTAGTGTAAAATAGAATATCAAAGATAAATAATTTTGTGTGTGATGCATATACTATAAGTAAAGAGTATATGAATAGAAGAATAGAACACACAAAAATTATAGTGGTTCACCCAATGTGGGTTAGTCCACTCCTCACAATTGTGAGAGATTCCACTATGATGCTTGAGACAACCTTCTCAACTCCTGCACCTTACACTTCTGTTCTCTTGGAACAATTACAACATGTATTCTCTAAGCCTCAGCAGGCTCACAACTTTCTTTGCTAAGTCACGCATGACTTTACACCTTTCTACTCAACTAACACTTTAATACCCTTAAAGCTAGATGAGATTTTCTCTTACAATATTTTGGAAGTTTGAAAGAATCAGACAAGAAGAAAAGGAAGAAGAAGATTATCTTTGAAAAGATAAGAGAGAACTGTTACATACTCTTTAAGATTTTAGGAATCTTTAGAGTTGATTTGTGTAATCAGTTTTGCTATGAAGCTTTAAACACTTTTAATAAGTTGTTACAGTATGCTTGTAAGTTGTGTGTTTTCAAAATGAGTCTTCAGCCCCTTTTATAGAGTTTCTTGACCTCATGTAGTTGTTAGGACGTGTCCAATAGCCTTGCGCCATGTGTCCTGGTGCTTAGCAACTTTTGCTTAAAAATCTTGATCAACATTATGAACTTCAGAATGTTTCTGGGTTCATCAGATGAACTTCAGAATGTTCATATGTTCATCAGTATGAACTTCAGAATGTTTCTGGGTTCATATGTATGAATGTCAGATGTGTTTCTCGGTTTATCATATGAATTTATGGGTTTATCTATGACCCTTGTTCTTCGTGTGAATTTTAGAAAGTTCCTGAACCCATGCCTTTGCAGATCTATCTTGGAACTTATGTAGGAGAGAGGAAAGTGGAACTGTCACTGTAACACCCATACTAATTTTATCTAGAATATTAGCATGCGCATTAAACTAATACTGGATACATTAAAATTTTCAATAATAATAATACAACTGAATGAGTACAAATTGGCTCGTTTATACAATTAACCAAATACCATTAAAATACATGTACAAATGTCTAATAAACTCCTGAGCTGGTACATGACGAGCAACTGCACTCCATTCAGCATCTCCCTGATGCACTTCATCACAAACCTCTTGCTTACCTGCGTACCTGCACCAGAAGTATTGGGATGAGACATAATGTCTCAGTGAGCTCCACCCAACCTACTGTTGGCAACCTCGGGGAAACCTAGGGTCGCCATGCACTAAACTATTGGCGATCTCGGGGAAACCTATGATCGCCAAGCATTAAACTCATCCGATATCGGGTTTATACCTGCCTGTTCCTGCTATCCTGTGTAGTCGTAAAAACTAGACTACGTTCTATTAACTTAGTGATCGAGGGGAAACCTAGGATCACTGCCTGATAACTGCTACCTGCCTGATAACTGATACCTGCCTGAACATAATAAAGTATTTTTCCTGATATTATTATGTTAGTATGTTAGCGTGTAACAAACATTATTATCTGAGTTGATTTTACGGAATGCCTTCGAGTGGAGTAACCCCGAAGTACATTCCCCTGATAACCGGTGAAAATTCCTATCTGAGGCTAATCATCGGACTCCTCTTGCCTGTGTGTGGTTATCCTCACGGAAAGTTCCTCCCGTCCCAGCTGTATCTGGAACCCCCGTGCTCTCTAACTGCGAGAATGACGGAGACACAAATCTTTAATTAAAACTTATGTGTGGTTATCCTAGCGGAAAGTTCCTCCCATTCCAGCTGTATCTGGAACCCCCTGTGCTCTCTAACTGCGAGAACACAAAAGACACAAAGTTTATCCTGATAATTAATTAAATATTATTCCTGATAATTCCGAATGTTATCCTGAACTGATACGTGTACCCTGAAATTCCTAGCAGGACTAAGTCTGAACGTAAAACAGAGTATAAAACGCAGAACAGAGTATACAGTTCAGAAGCAAAATAACAGACAGAAAGTAAAGAACACATGTGATTTGTTAACCCAGTTCGGTGACAACCACACCTACATCTGGAGGCTACCAAGCCAGGAAGGAAATCCACTAAATAGTATCAATTCAAAGACCTATGACAACAGCCCCTGTTTCACAGCCTTCTCACTTAATCACTACCCGTATAGATTTCAACCTAGGAACTCCTATACCTGAGACCCCTCTCACTTCCCTCAGTCAATCACTGCCCTAGTGATTATCAGACTCTAACAAATCAAACAAAGATGGAGACACTCTCCTAAAAACTCAATACATCACGTTTGCTTAAAAGCTTCAAGTGAATTACAACTCAATAAAAAACAACCAACTCTAAACACTTGAGTGGTGTACAAAAACAAAGCACAAAGCTTACAGACTCAACACCTAAGAACACTCTATTAAAACTAACTTCAGTTGAGTTGATTTTCTTCAATGACAGCGTCCTCTATTTATAGCTTCAGCATCAACATAATTCTTGAACCAAATCCTTCAAAGATATATTCCCAGAATTCTTTAGAAGCAAATAGAAGCAATTTATTTTCCAGAAATATATTTTCCAAAGATTTCTTTGGAAATATATTCACAAATAATTGAATCCAATCTTTAGAAAATATCTTGCGAAATTCTTCTTTCTTCTAGAAACGCAGCTTGGATAAATCTTCAATTAAATCTTTAAAAGATAATGTGAGAAAATAAAACAGCTCCAAGATACAAGAAATAACGCAGCTTCTGAACGTAGAAAACCAGCTTCTGAACGTGCTTCTGAAATGCAGCTTCTGAAGGTTCAGCTTCTGATGAACAGTGCTTCTGAAGTTCCAGCTTCTGAAGTACTGTTTCCAGCTTCTGAAGACGCACAGCTGAGGACCAGCTTCTGAAGACGCACACATGCTTGTATATATGATTTTAGCAAACATGAAGCCAACAACCAAATATCCAACAATCTCCCCCTTTGGCAAATTTTTGGCTAAAATCAATTTGAGCACAGAGATAACACAACAAGCAAATTCTTCACACATTAAAATTGCACAACCATGAAGAACAAAACACAAACGTAGCAACAGAGCAGCAGCGGATAAAACACTATGTTTAACACATACAGCAGTAGCTTCTGAGGACACACACTCCCCCTGAAACACACAGCTACTGAAACAGATCATTCATGACCAAACAGAAACTCCCCCTAAACTGTTGCACTGCTTCTGAAACAGACACGCAGGAACAACACTCTGAAACTCTGAAACAAGAACAACACTCTGAAACAGATACACAGGAACTCCCCCTGAACAACTGAACTGCTTCTGAAACAACTATACTTTTCTCCCCCTTTTTAGCCAAACAATTTTGACAAAACAACCAGGAATCACCAGGAGCAGAAAAAATAAGAAACAGCAGATACATACCAGATGCACTCAAACAGAGTAAAAACAAAGGATATAAGCATCCAATACAGACCAGCATACCACAGAACCACACACAGAAGTAACATCAGTGACACTTTCACATTTTGGTCTCCATACCTTCTTGACATTGACTACAACAGGTTCAAATTTTTTTTGCTGAAAGTGCTTGGGGGTATCCATGAAACTTGTAACAAAATGGCTTTATGTGCCCCTTTTTACCACAGTGATGACATACCCAAGGATGAGATGTCTGATGTTCCAACTTAGGTTTATACATCATAGGATAACATGTTTTCACAGCTGGAATGAATTTTTTAACTGGATTTTGCTGTTTGTTCAAGGTCCTATCATCAAATCCTATACCATTTGGTTTCCCTTGGTTCTGACTCTCCAAAATCTTTTCAAGCATATCAGAACCAGTGTTCATCATTCTGATTTGCTTCTTCATATGATCAAGTTGAGAGTTCAAATGGGTTACCTCACCTTTGAGATCAGAAATTTGTCCCAAGTGTTCACTTCTTTCAGCCTGAAGTTGACTGATGGTCTTCTTCTGATTTTCCAGTTCCTTGCTCATTTCTTCATTTCTGAAGTATAGTTCTTCATAAGAGGCAGCTGGTTCTTCAAAAGACAATTCTTCATCACTGGCTTCAGACTCTGATGAAGCTTCAGACTCTGATAATGCTTCTGAGCACATAACTTCATCATTAGTCATGCATCTACCAGTAAAGGCAGCAACATGCTTAGCAGACTCCTTCTCCACTTCTCCTTCTGAGTCATCAGACCAAGACACAACCAAACTCTTTTTCTGTTTCTTGAGGTATGTTGCACATTCTGTCCTAAAGTGGCCATATCCTTCACACTCATGACACTGAACACCTTTGGATTGATTCTCTTTCTCATCAGTTCTTGTCTTCTGCTTTAGAATCTTCTTAAACTGTTTACTCAGCATCACAAGATCCTCTGATAAGCTTTCATCATTTGCTGCAAAAGCAACACCTTTCCTTCTTGTCAGTTCTGGCTATTTCAAAATTCTGAAGAGATCCTATCAATTCCTCAACCTTCATGCTGGAGATGTCATGTGTTTCCTCAATTGCAGTCACCTTCATATCAAATCTCTTAGGTAGGGATCTGAGGATCTTTCTCACAAGTTTCTCATCAGATATTCTTTCTCCAAGAGATTCAAATGAGTTAGCCATGTCCAGAACATTCATATAAAAATCTTGTATGTTCTCATCCTCCAACATTTTGAGATTTTCAAACTTGGTGGTGAGAAGTTGAAGTTTGGACATTTTTACCTTGGATGTGCCTTCATGAGTAGTCTTGAGAATTTCCCAGGCATCCTTAGCTACAGTACACTGCTTGATCAGTCTGAACATGTTCTTGTCCACTCCATTGAATAAAGCATTCAAGGCTTTGGAGTTTCCAAGAGCTAATTCATCTTCTTCCTTGGTCCACACTTCCTCTGGTTTTAATTCAGCTGTCTTCTTACCATCTTTGTCAAGCACAACAAGATGTTCCCAACCTTTCAAAACTGTTTTCCAGGTTTTACTATCCATAGATTTAAGGAAAGCACTGATGCGAGATTTCCAATAATCATAGTTGGAACCATCCAACAAAGGTGGTCTGTTCACAAATCCTCCTTCTTTCTCCATTATGCCAGAAAATACCTTCCCTGGAGCTCACCCTAAAACAGACAGGGTGCCTGCTCTGATACCAATTGAAATTCCTAACAGGACTGAGTCTGAACTTAAAACAGAGTATAAAACACAGAACAGAGTATACAGTTCAGAAGCAAAATAACAGACAGAAAGTAAAGAACACAGGTGATTTGTTAACCCAGTTCGGTGACAACCACACCTACATCTGGAGGCTACCAAGCCAGGAAGGAAATCCACTAAATAATATCAATTCAAAGACCTATGACAACAGCCCCTGTTTCACAGCCTTCTCACTTAATCACTACCCGCATAGATTTCAACCTAGGAACTCCTAGACCTGAGACCCCTCTCACTTCCCTCAGTCAATCACTGCCCTAGTGATTATCAGACTCTAACAAATTAAACAAAGATGGAGACACTCTCCTAAAAACTCAATACATCATTTTTGCTTAAAAGTTTCAAGTGAATTACAACTCAATAAAAAACAACCAACTCTAAACACTTGAGTGGTGTACAAAAACAAAGCACAAAGCTTACAGACTCAACACCTAAGAACACTTTATTAAAACTGACTTCAGTTGAGTTGATTTTCTTGAATGACAGCGTCCTCTATTCATAGCTTCAGCAACAACATAATTCTTGAACCAAATCCTTCAAAGATATATTCCCAGAATTCTTTAGAAGCAAATAGAAGCAATTTATTTTCCAGAAATATATTTTCCAAAGATTTCTTTGAAAATATATTCACAAATAATTGAATCCAATCTTTAGAAAATATCTTGCGAAATTCTTCTTTCTTCTAGAAACGCAGCTTGGATAAATCTTCAATTAAATCTTTAAAAGATAATGTGAGAAAATAAAACAGCTCCAAGATACAAGAAAGAACGCAGCTTCTGAACGCGGAAAACCAGCTTCTGAACGTGCTTCTGAAATGCAGCTTCTGAAGGTTCAGCTTCTGATGAACAGTGCTTCTGAAGTTCTGCTTCTGATGAACAGTGCTTCTGAAGTACTGTTTCTGAAGTTCCAGCTTCTGAAGTACTATTTCCAGCTTCTGAAGACGCACAGCTGAGGATCAGCTTCTGAAGACGCACACATGCTTGTATATTTGATTTTAGCAAACATAAAGCCAACAACCAAAAATCCAACATACCCTCAGTGTCATTCTGACATGAACAACTGAGGCACGTCCTGATGTACATATAAATGTACCTGAAACTGGGGAAAACCTGGTACCACTGCCTAAGGTACACTCTAATCTGCCTGGTTATGGGTATCCTGTTAAATAACCCTTAACATACCTGATATTATTTTTACCTGAACCTTGAATGTAGTAGCACATTCCTATTATCCTCGTATTCTAAACTGAATACACCTCTATTCCTGTTTACCTATCATAGGTTCTTGACATATCGTTGTCATATGTCATCCTTAAGAGGTTACTACCTCACTTGTATTAACTTTCATGTTCCTATAACCTTTGTTCTTGCACTCCCAATGCATTGTCTATTCCTTGCTCATTCATGATTTCCTCCGTTGTAAGCCTTATGGATGAGTTAAAATGGTGTTCCTTGATTCCTTAAGGATTTTAGAAAACGGTTGTGAAAAACCTCGCATAAGCGCGTCAGATCACCTGAAACAGCTCAGCAAACTAAGATGTTTCTGATGAGCGCGCTGTAGTGACGGATCCGTGGCTATAGCGACCAGGACCAGAACCAGAAAATGGTCTGCTCGCTGCAGCGAGCTTGACAGTTCAAAAATTGCTCAAAAATTGCATTTTTCACCATTTTAGCTCAATCCAACTTACCCAAGCATCCCAATGATGTTAGGAATGATTTTTCTATTGCAAATTGACTGATTAAAGCATGAATTAACAAGGAATTGACAAGCAAGGGATTAGGGCACAAAATATAAAATTTTGCTCAAATCATAAATCACACCCAAACTCACTCAAAGTGGGTTCTAAAACCCTAGGGAGCTCACCTAGCAATTGCCTTTGATTCCTTGTCAAGCTTTTCCCTCAAACCCTAGCTTGATTTCTTCCTTCCTTTCTTAGTTTCCCTAGCTTTTCTTGCTCCAACAATTCCCAAAGGTGAGCTAGCATGAAGATGGAGAGATTGGAGATAAAGTTTGATGATTAAAGGAGGAGAGGGGAGGGTGGCGCAAGAGAGGGAGAAGAGAGAAGGGAGAGGAAAATGGTTTAGAGAGAGAAGGGAATAGAAATTATGAGGGAAAATGGGTTTTGCCCCTTTTTATAAAAATCCTGGCGTGGCAATTACCAAATTGCCCTTCCTTAAATATCTCTGATACATCGTGTTAGATATTTGGTTGTTGGCTTCATGTTTGCTAAAATCAAATATACATGCATGTGTGCGTCTTCAGAAGCTATTCCTCAGAAGCTGGGCTTCAGAAGCGGAACAGTACTTCAGAAGCTTGGCTTCAGAAGCTGAACAGTACTTCAGAAGCTGAACGTCAGAAGCTGGACCTTCAGACGCACTGTTCAGGCGCTGACCTTCAGAAGCACTATTCAGACGCTGACCTTCAGAAGCAACCTTCAGAAGCTGAATTGTTCAGACGCAGAACTTCAGACTCAGGCTTCAGAAGTAACCTCAGAAGCTGGTTTTCTGCGTTCTATTTTGTGCGCCTTGGAGCTGTGTATTTTCAGAACATGATCTTTATGTGAAGATTTAATTGAAGAATTATCCAAGTTGCGTTTCTAGAAGAAAGAAGAATTTTGCGTGAAGATCTTTATTGAAGATTGGATTCTTTTATTTATGAATATATTTTCAAATGAATCTTTGAAAAATATATTTCAGAAATATAATTGCTTCTATTTGCTTCTAAAAGAATTATGGTAACATATCTTTGAAGATTTATTTCGAATTTATGGTGCTACTGAAGATTATAAATAGAGGACGCTGCTATTGAAGAAACTCAACCAAAACAGAAGTCATATAGAGTTATACTTAGGTTTTGAGTCTGTAAGCTTTGTGCTTTGTTTTCTGTACACCACTCAAGTGTTTAGAGTTGGTTGTTTTTATAGAGTTGTAATCACTTGAAGCTTTTAAGCAAAAGTGACATATTGAGTTTTTAGGAGAGTGTCTCCATCTTTGATTTGTTTAAGAGTCTGATAATCACTGGGGCAGTGATTGACTGAGGGAAGTAAGAGGGGTCTTATATCTAGGAGTTCCTAGGTAGAAATCTATACGGGTAGTGATTAAGTGAGAAGACTGTGAAACAGGGGCTGTTGTCATAGGTCTTCGAATTGATACTATTTAGTGGATTTCCTTCCTGGCTTGGTAGCCTCCAGACGTAGGTGTGTTTGTCACCGAACTGGGTTAACAAATCACCTGTGTTCTTTACTTTCTATCTGTTATTTTACTGCTTCTGAACCACTAGTATACGTACTCTGTTTAGCTCTGTTTTATAGTTCAGAATCAGTCCTGCCAGGAATTTCACATCGTCTCTCTACTGATAAATACTTGAGTCTGAAGCGGGATATTACAGTAACTTCTTGCCCATGCTTTTGGGGATTTTGTTGGTCTTTTATTGTACCTGCTCCCGTACGTGTCTAACTCTGATTGAATGAGACTTGAGTTAGCTTTTTGCTTTTGTACCAACTGTACTGTTTTGTCAGATAAAGCATGTGCTGAGAACGAACCTTCTGAACTTCATAATGCTCATTTGTTTCACTTAGGATGATTTGTAAGACTTCTATTTGATGTAATCAAATCCTAATAGTAAAACATCAATGAAGTGCAGTATGTATAACATCTAGGATGATATTCTTAGATGAATATTCCTAACCTTTTGTACTTCATTTGTTCATAAGTCTTTAATGAACAATGAATATGCCTTTTGACTTTTATCCAAATAAATGCCTTTAATCCTTGATTGATCTAAGTCATAGTACTTTCTGGACTTTTATTTATGTCACATGTGCCTTGAATGTTCTTGATAATGTTCATACATTTATGAGCTTGTTCTTGATAAAACATAGGAACAACCTTCCGAACTGTCTTGAACCTTTTGAACTATGTCCAACCTTCTGAACTATGTTCAACGTTCTGAACTCTGAGTGGGTTCATAAGTCTTAATGTTCTTTGATTGCTTGCTTCTTGGTTTGATTTATACTTTGTTTCTGTCTTAGTTACACACTCAAGAACACATATTAAATATCGAGAAATTAATCAAAATCCATTAATCCTTTAATCATCAAGGTTTGTTATCTTTAAAATTAATTAGGGATTTTGCCTCAACAATATGCATACTCTTCTTGATTTCCCTAGTGCAATGTCTATCTATAAGTATTTTCGTCAATTTATCCTAACGAATTTTACATGCAGGATTGGCCAATTTGGTTTAAACGCCATGGTACAATTAAGGCTCGTACTATATATGTTCATAGTAACCTTTGTTGTGATTTGCGGAATAAAAATGACGATATTGATCAACATGTGAAGAAAGACACTTGGGCTTCAGTGAATAATATATTCTCATTCCTCCATGGTCCAAGCTCTTGGTCCCATTAGTAAGCAACATGTGACCTGTCATGTTCGTTGGCATCCCCCTCCTAAATACATTATTAAAGTTAATGCGGATGTCTCTCTTTTGACAATCCTGGAAATGTAGGTTTTTGCAGTCTTCTGAGAAACGATGTGTGAATTTAGATTCATGGCTTTTGTGGATCTTGTGGGATAGCTTTAAATGTATTGGCTGAGTTTTCAACTATTTGGAGAGGTCTTCAATTGGCTTGGAACCTTGGTTATAAGGCTATCATCATGAAATCTTACTATCTGGATCTAATTACTGATACTAAACAGAATGACTTTCATCCTCATGGAACTTTGCTTTCTCTCATCAGAAAGCTTTCTTCTCTTTCTTGAGAGGTCTCCTTTACTCATACTCTGCAAGAAGAAAACAATTGTGGTGATTGATCAACTAAGTTTGATGCTACTAATGTCGACGCTTTGAAATTGTGGATTCTCCCCCTCCCAAATTGAATATGCATACCTTCGTGGTGTGCAGGCATATGAGTTTTTAGTTTTTCTTCTTTCTTGCTTCTTTATTTTCCCCTCGAGAAAAAGAAAGTAACTAATTATTTTGGTTGACAAATTTTAATAATTTATTTCCGATAATAGCACTTTTTTCTAATTTAAAAACTTTATGTATGAATATCAAAACTTATTTTTTTAAAGTTCAAATAATATAAATACTATAAAACTGTTTATAGAAATACTAGTAGTAATAATAAAACCATAAAAAGTGAATTAAATTAAAAAGGTTTCATACAATAAAATAAATTAGCGGATAAACAAGCATATTAATGCATATCTCTGTATTTTCAATAAGAATAAAATAATTCCCTAAAAAAATAAGAATAAAATAATAATAATAATCACAGTAGTAGTAGTAATAATAATAATAATAATAATAATAATAACAACAACAACAACAACATTACTAATAATAATAATAATAATAATAATAATAATAATAATAATAATAACAACAACAACAACAACAACAACAATAACAACAATAATAATAATCATCTATATTATCTATACTATATATAAAGAAAATAACATGTTTTGTCTCTTTTGGACAGACTTTTTCTCTTTCTAAAATTACCCTCAACTTTAAATACAAATAACACATATAACAAATAGATAAGAGTAAATTCAAATATTAAAATAAAAGTGTAACAAACACGATATGAGTATATATATGTTCAGTTTTTTTCTTTATCATTTAAAACGTGTAACAAACTAGATGAGCATATCTTTACTTGCTTTTTCATTATTTCAATTATACCCTTACACAACTTTTTCTATATAAAAATTGTTGTTAGTGTCATTAAAACAAAATAAGAATTTAGATTATATTTTTTTGTTATATCGTTGGTGTCATTGAAATAGATAATCATGGTTAGTTTAATTTGTTATAATTTTATAGTAAAAAGCATTTATATTTTTCCTTTTAATCAAAATCAAAATTTCATAAAAAAAACATCGTTCATAATTTTCAAACGTTAGCGCAGTAAAAAGAGCGGAAAGACGGATACATGAGTGCCTATCTTTTAGCTAGTACTATATATAAAGAAAATAGCCCCTTTTGGGAAGATTTTGGGCTGACTTTTTTGTTATTCCAATTATACCCTTAATCAAATTTCTTATAATAATGCTATATTTTTGGTGTTTTTAAAAAATATAAGAATTTTTATTATATTTGTTATATTATTGTTGTCAATGAAAACGATATATATGGTTTGTTGAGTTTGTTACATTTGAAAGTCACAAATACATATATCTATATTTATAATTTGAATATATATATATATATATATATATATATAATATCGTTGATAATCTACACGCGTTAGCGCAATAAAAAGAGCGGAAAAAAGGACAAGTGAGTGTCCGTCTTTTTGCTAGTATATATAAAGAAAATAGTTTGTTTTGTCTCTTTTGAGCTGGTTTTTTCTCCTTCCAAAATTACCTTCAACTTTCAATGCAAATATCACATATAACAAATAGATAAGAGTAAATTCAAATATTAAAACAAAATGTAACAAATTGTATATGTCTGATTTTTTTTCTTTATCATTTTAAAAAAGATAATGGATGAGAGTGAATTCAATTATTAAAAAAAATGTAACAAACAATATTTTTTTGTTACCACACAAAGTATATCGTGTAACAAACACGATATATCGTGTAACAAACACGATATGAACATATTTCCAGTTTTTTTTCCTTTATTCTTTAAAAAAAGTGTAACAAACTAAATCCAGCATATGTTAAAATAAATATATTCAATAAGAAAATGATTGTTATTTTATTTTTATTTTATATACAGACAAACCAAAATACGCCGAGTTGATATATAATTTCGTTATATGCTTTAACAATAATTTGTAGATAAATCGATGTACAAATAATTTCCATTAATATTTAAAAATTTAAAAATTGTAATCAAAATTATACAAACAAACATAATAAAATATACACACATTACACATGTTAGCTCAGTAAAAATTTAAGTGCATTGTTTAAGGAACCCATTAAAAAAAACTTATCTTAAAAACATAAGTCAAACACATGTAAAAGTAATAATTACACACGTTTCTATGCAAAAATTACTTTTTACTTTTTTAGTTGTTTAAACAATGTCTCAAGACACTTGTTAGCATTTCCCTAATAATAATAATAATAATAATAACAACAACAACAACAACAACAACAACAACAGTAATAAATTACTAAGAATGCTCCGTAAACAAATTATAAAGAAATTGGGTCCGAGAATGAGGGAACTTAGGGTGTGTTTGGTAAAAATAAGCTATGAGCTAGCTGATAGTTAAAAAGCTAGTTTATAGCTGATAGTTTATAGCTGAAAAGTTAGCTTATTAAAATTAAAAATATTCTGTAAAATTAGCTGTTGAAGTGACTGATAAAATATAAAATGACATAAAAGGACATGCTTGTTTAACTTTTTTTATATCATATATATAATTTTTATTACTTAACGGATTTATTTTTTAAATATTTAAATATATTTCAAATTATTTCAATCTCCAAAATGATAAATGTATTTATGAATTCAATCGACTTTTTTTATCTAACAATTTTTATTTTATTTTTATGAATTTTATTTAACTAAACTTGCTTCACTATTTATGATAAATTTTATATAAAATTCTATATTATATGATTTATGAGCAAGGTCAAAAAAACAAAAAAAAGTGAACAAGAAAATTTAAAAAGCAATACCCTAATATATGACAACATGGTAAACATGGGCAATTTAATAAGAATGTGGGTAATTTTTTTTATTATAAAAAATAAAATAATATAAATAAAAGTATATGTGATTTGGAAGAAAATATAAAAAAAAAAACTATCAGCCGTAAGCTCAAAAGATATAGCATCTCAAAAAACGTTATAATCTAATGAGAAAAGTTTTTTATCAAACACGTCTTATTATATCAAAATCACTTACATATAAATGTTAAGTAGTCTGACTACATGAATCCCTAACCCTAATGCAACCCTAACACCCAAAATGACACATTTCTCCCTAACTTTTCTTTTGAAAGAAATTTATGAAAAAAAATCCTTGCTGAGAGTTGAACCACAGACCAACTTCTAATAGGTCACAGCTGTAACCACTGGATCACTAATGGTTTTTGTGACTTATAATTGCTTTTATTTTATATATATCTACGGCAATTATAAAAAGGGGGGTTTGAATGAAGGAATTAAGTAGTGTTTTAATTAAATCTAAAATATTTTTATGCACAATCTAATATATTTTGGTTTGTGATATGAAATATATTTTAATACTCAATAATATATTTTTATACTGAATATGATATATTTTGGTACTCAATTTGAGATATTTTTGAATTAAATCTAATATACTATTTTTATATTGAATATGTTAGAAAGTGATTTCTTAGTCCCCAAGTTTTGCTAAAATATTTTTATGCACAATCTAATATATTTTGGTTTGTGATATGAAATATATTTTAATACTCAATAATATATTTTTATACTGAATATGATATATTTTGGTACTCAATTTGAGATATTTTTGAATTAAATCTAATATACTATTTTTATATTGAATATGATATATTTTGGTACTCAATTTGAGATATTTTTGAATTAAATCTAATATACTATTTTTATATTGAATATGATATATATGATATATTTTGGTACTCAATTTGAGATATTTTTGTACTAAATCTAATATATTTTTGTACTTAATAATATATTTTAAAATTGAAGAGTAAACCCGTTAAATAGTTATGAGAGAAACCTAGCTCAGTTAAAAGTTTATAAATAGAGGAGAGCATTAGAGAATTAGGGTAGTCTTGACAACCCTAATGACTAACCCTAACTTTTCTTTTGAAATAGGGTTACAACAAACAAGAAAAGATTAGAGATCAAAGGAAAACTAGGGTTGTGGAGAGAAGAAGCAAGGAGACAAGTGAGAAGAACCTGGAGAGAGATTTTACCGTAGGAATATCAAATTCTGCAAACCAAAGGTAAGGGGGAGTCTCTATTCATCATTATATATAAGTTATTAACATATCCTTTTTATTATTATTATTATTTTTCTTTCGATTACCACATAACAGTTCTAGCTTTTACATTTAAGACCAATTTCTTGGTGCAAGCTTTTATATATATTTTTTATTTTGATTTGTCATTTTTATTGTTGTCCATCTTTTGTTTTTGCTGTTTTTTAAGGTAGTTTGATAACATAATATTGAATATAATTATAAAAGTAATAATATAGCAAATTTGATAATTATATATGAAGCTCTACAAAACCCGTGCATCGCTCGGGTTAGAGTCTAGTAAACTTATAAGAGTGTGTTTGGTAAAAATAACCTATAAGCTAGCTGATAGCTGATAAGCTAGCTGGTAGCTGAAAAGCTAGCTGATAGCTGATAAGCTAGCTGATAGCTGAAAAGCTAGCTGATGACTGATAGCTGATAGCTTATAGCTGAAAAAGCTCGCTTATTAAAATTAATGTGTTTGGTAAAATTAGTTGTTGAAGTGGCTGATAAAAATAAAATGACATAAAAATACATATCTATTTTATTTATTATTTTGTTTACAAACAGTTTTACTTAATATATTTATTTTTAAATATTATAATTAATTTCATCTTTAAAATGGTAAATGTGGTACATAAATTAAATTGTGATTTTTGTGTAATTAAACATTTTAACTTTGATATACTCCCTCCGTCCCAAATTGTATGTCGTTTTGGAAAAAAAATTGTCCCAAATTATATGTCGCTTTACAATACCAATGAAACATTAATGTTATTTTTCCTATTATATCCTTAACTATTTATTACTCTATATTTTTTCAATTCTTTAATTTATCTTTCCCATACCATTTATTAAGGACAATTTTGTAAAACAACTCATAATATCTCTTTCCCACACAAAATTAATTATATTTTTTAATACGTGTGAAATGTCCAAAACGTCATACAATTTGGGACGGAGGGAGTAATATATATATATATATATATATATATATATATATATATATATATATATATATATTAAAAAACTTTTATATAATATATCTTTTTATTTTTTGAAAATTATATAGTTTTATTTGAAATTATAAATAATATATAAACTAATAGAATGTAAGATGATCTATATATAAAAGGAAAAAAGAAAGTGATTGGCTGTTCAGCAAACCGGAAAAGAAAAATAAATTGGCAGTTACTTTGATAACTTGGGTTTAGTGGTCATTTGTTTAAAAAATAATAAAAAAAAATAAAGGTTAAAAATGGAAGAAAATGTTAAAAGCTATAAGATATAAGCTCAAAAGCTACTTGAAATAGCATCTGAAAAAAAGCTATAAACTAATGAAAAAAGCTTGTTACCAAACACATCTAATTTTATTAAGCAAGTTTATAAGCTAATCCAAAAAGCTATAAGCTAGCTTATTTGTGTTACCAAACACACCCTAAATTAATCCAATAAGGCTTATTTGTGTTACCAAACACAGCCTTAGCATCACCTGAAATGGCGCTAAGATTGAGTAGCACTGTACTTTCAGTTTCAGTTGTACGTACAAATCATTGTTCGAGGAAACCCACGTTCAGTTTCAGTTTCAGTTTCAGAAGTGCTGTTGCTGCTGCAAATACTACAATTAGAATGTCTTCAAGTGAAACAATCCCTTCACCTTCTTCAACTTCCAAAGTCATTGATTCTCATCTACACGTTTGGGCTTCCCCTCAAGAGGTAACAAAAGCATATCAATACTTTCTCATAGTTTGGTTAATTCTTCTTTACAATAAACCTCAAACATTGTTTATTTATTTACGATTAATTATTGCTATTAGTTTCAAGTAATCATATTATTATCTAGGCTTAAATGCACTTTTGGCCCCCTATCTTTTAAAAAGTTGCGATTTTGGCCCCCTATTAAAAAAAATGGATTATTAGACCCCTAACTTTTGCCCCTTTTGCGAAAGGCTGATTTTGACCCAGTCAACGCATATATGGCAAGTCACTTAACTGATTTGGCAGCCAACTGTGTAATTATCAATTAAAAAATAAAAGAAAAAGTCAGGCGTGTAATTATCAAATTAAAAAAAAATGAAAAATGGAAACAAACAAAGAAGGAAAGGCGTGAGCTGCAAAACCCAGAACAACAACACCAACAAAATCAAACCCACATTCACCAATATTGACAGATACAAAATAGATGGAAGTGAGTCGTCCAAAAAACATTTTACTGATATTGAAATGAACTAAACTACAACAAAACCAGTGGCTGTCCTCTGCAGGCGGCAGGTCACAGATTCAAAGAAAGGCGGATAAAGGGACACCGACTACAACACAACCACAATTTGAACACAACACTTGGCTGAATACGACGACGCCGTGATTAAGATCGGTGATGGCCAGCGCCTCCACCACAATCGTTAAGCTTCTCCATTACTCAGCTTTTTGCGATTTTGATTTAGCTGTCAAGGCGGTTTTGATTTAGCAGTAGTGCGATGGTTGTTGTTGATTTTGATGTGGTGGTTGTTGGAGGGAGGTGGTAGTGGAGCAGTGGGGGAATTGGGAGAGGAGGTGGGGGATAATGGAGAAGAAGAGGAACCTCACGTTCCATAATCCAATTCCATTCCATAATCCAATTTTTCATTTTTTTTTAATTTGATAATTACACGCCTGGCTTTTTCTTTTATTTTTTAATTGATAATTACACAGTTGGCTGCCAAATCAGTTAAGTGACTTGCCACATATGCGTTGACTGGGTCAAAATCAGCCTTTCGCAAAAGGGGCAAAAGTTAGGGGTCTAATAATCCATTTTTTTTAATAGGGGGCCAAAATCGCAACTTTTTAAAAGATAGGGGGCCAAAAGTGCATTTAAGCCTATTATCTAAGTTATTTTGACTTTAAGTGGTTAATAAGCTTCAATTTAGATCGAATCGAACCAGTGAACCTTAGTTCCATCATTGATGGAAACAATCTCTGAGTCCCGTGAGCATAACTAAGTTGGTAGGGACAATTCATTGTTATATGCGGGGTTGTAGTTCGAACCCCGGACGCCCCACTTATTCACCTTAAAAAGTGTGAATTCTAACAACTATGCTACTTGACCCAAAAATAAAACAACAATCTTTGGTTAGACTTTATTTACCTCAAGACAAAATTATGGATTATTGGGCCCTTTTTCATGGTAAGGGAGGAAGTAAATATATTGGGATAATAGTCATTTGGTCCTTGAATATGCAATGAGTAATCACAATAGTCCATCAATGTATCAAAATTTTAAAATAGCTCCTGATTGTGCACTTTGTTAGTCAAAATAGTCCCTAATGTTAAAATGCTTTATTAATATTGTCATATTAGTCCTTTAATATACTTACTTATTGTCATTTCAGTCCCTATATGAAAAGAGTTATTGTGAGTATTGAGAGATTATTTTAGCGTCAGAGACTATTTTGACTAACAAAATGCATAATCGAGGACTATTTTGAAATTTTGATACATTGAGGGACTATTGTGACTAATCATTACACATTCAGGGACCAAAGTGACTACTATCCCTAAATATATTACTTACCTAATGTCTCTTAGAGTTTTTTGTTAATTTTATATATCAATTAATATATTTGTTGGCTTTTCATTTAATTTTACTTCTATCAAGCAAAACTTTTCTGCATAATTATGTGCAAACTAACAGTTTTGTAATCCAAGTGGTTGGACTAAAGTGGTTAATAAGATCGAATCAATCTGGAGCACCCAAGTTCGATCCTAGTCGTAACAATCCTTAGCCAGAATGTACTTAGCTCTAAACTGAACTTCGAATAACTTCAAATTACTTAGAGCCATTCCTCCTAGTAACGAGAGGTTTAAGGCAAAATAAAAGACTTTTTCTTTTTGAGACTATATACTTTTTGTTATGATTTTGATAAGGTTGTTTGTTCATATAGCACAAGCATTGACCTTTTTTGTTTTTGTTTTTTGAACATTAAGGCTAGTAAGTTCCCTTACTCTCCTGGACAAGAGCCCAATTTACCAGGACATGTAGATTTTCTGCTCCAGGTATGAATTTTAGTCCCTTTTCCCATTTTTGAATGATTTTTTGTCTCTAAAATTTGGATATTTGTTTTCAAACAGTTTGTAGATACTTATTCTGGTATGTTTCAAATGTTGTCTCTTTGATTCACAGTTTTAAGTAGTGGCCGCATCGCAATCTTTACTATTGCAAAGAATTACGGACAAATGTGACCGATACAAGCTCAATCACAGTTGCCTTTTGGTTTCGGCAACATAAAAAAGTTATATTATGGTCGAGATTGTGGTTTTGAACCTTTATTTAAAACCCTGATTTCATTCATATAGATTAAGATTACAGATTGCGATGCAGGCTCCTCAAATCCTAATTGCTTAAGGCTACTTACATAGAAATTGATTCTGATTAGATTTGTGTTATGTGTAATGGATGTTGTGGTACCAAACTTTTGTAGTGCATGGAAGAAGCAGGAGTAGATGGTGCACTCATTGTGCAGCCAATTAGTCATAAATTTGATCATAGTTATGTCACAAGGTAAAGATCTTCAACTTTGTTTTTCATTTTTTCCCCATTTGATGGCAGAAAACCCGATGACTTAAGCTATATTTGGATAAACAGCTTAATTTAATCAAGTGTTCATAGATGCATATCATAGTACTTATATATAAACTATTTCTATAACAAAGGTAAACTGTTTTCATGTAAGCTACGAGCTATTTTCATAAGCTCTACTGGAGTGTTTGTGGAAATAAACTGAAAGCAGCTTATGGACATGAAATATAAGTTGTTTCCACAAACTCTCTCAAACAGTTACACAAGTACATATATCATTAGATAAATTCAAATAAGTCAACCTAAATAGGCCTTCAGTGCTTTTGTTGCCGTTAGATAATACTGAACAGTCAGTAGGTGAAGATGGAAT
The DNA here is from genome assembly GCA_018208015.1 of Medicago ruthenica. Lineage (NCBI taxonomy): Eukaryota > Viridiplantae > Streptophyta > Magnoliopsida > Fabales > Fabaceae > Medicago > Medicago ruthenica. The sequence goes on along the minus strand of CM031377.1, from coordinate 80,315,442 downwards.
ATCTAGTTTTAATATGATATCTTAGCATTTGACATGTATTTCTATTCCATACTAGAATTGATAATATCAATTTATAATGTTATAGTATGTTATTATTTATATGAATTTGTTCGTTGGACAGTGTTTTAAAGAAATACCCGACCAAATTTATTGGTTGTTGTCTTGCTGATCCAGCTGATGATGGAAGTGGGCTTGAGCAGTTTGAACATCTTGTTCTCAAGGTCAGATATGTGCCAAAGTCTGACACCGATAAGAAACTAATACACGTAGTTAAATTCACTCACTTCCATTTGTTTAAATTATTATCGATGTCTATGTGTCTGTATTAGTGTCATGTTCGTGTCTTTGATGGTGCTTCATAGATTTCATCATGCTGGCCAGTTCTTAGAAAGCGATTGATGTTTTCATTTTATTTGAATTAGGATGGGTACCGTGCTGTTAGATTCAACCCTTATTTATGGCCATCTGGTGAAAAGGTAGTAAACTTTTTTTCTTTTCAGTCATATATCAGTATGTTCATGGTATAAGCTGCAGAAATAGTATTAACTATATTACTTTGATTAGTTAAGAAGTTTGTAATTGATAAATCTGTTGATGATTGCATCTACTAGTAAGTTATGCTTGTTTAGATTAACGGTGAATTTGGCAAAGTCACGATATGCCATTGTAATTTTAACAAAAACTACATTTCAAAAATCACAGCGCTGCAATGATTTTTTCAATTCATCGTCATTCCAAACATGCATTTATCAACTTACATGAGTAAACAACATCATAGGAAGGAAATTTGTAGGACTGATTTAATTGTCGGGCTGGAAGATTGAAATCTGCAAAGACCTTTCTTATGAATAAGTTCAGATGGAAGGATACCTAGCAAGGGAAGACCCTTCTGGATCAATTTTTTGCCCTGAATTATTTTCAAATGATCTCATTGCAGATGACAAATGAAATAGGAAAGACAATTTTCAAAAGGGCTGGGGAACTCAATGTACCAGTTGGCTTCATGTGTATGAAGGTATTTTCCCCCCTTTTATTTTAAATCATGAGAACTATAATTTTAGCCTTGAATTTATTGTTCAATCCACTTTTACATTCAAATCACTTTAGCCAATTCAAACAAAATCAATTTTTGTTAATGCAGAACTAAACACTTGGATCTTCTTTCCTACTTTTTTCCTCAAAACAAGTAATTAATATATGAAGTTTGTCATATCTCATTAGTCTCTTAACATTTGTTTAAATCCGTTTGATTAGTCCCTATTAGTATATCAAAATATAGCAAAGACTAATGTGATAAGTGTGACAAAACGTCAGAGAATAGAAATTGAGTAAAATTATCATTAATTTGACTGACGAAGTAGGACAAAAGGTTTAATTTTAGGGACAAAATTGGTGGTTAGTTTGTCAGAATATTTATATTTGTCTATTATTGCCACCCTTGTATACATTTGTTGTAACATATTTGATGAGTTGAATAATTTCAGGGGCTTGATCTGCATATTTCTGAAATTGAGCAATTGTGCACAGAGTTTCCATCTACAGTTGTATTGCTCGATCACTTGGCCTTTTGCAAACCACCATTGTAAGCTATATTGTGTTCTTTGTTTCAAAGGCTGAGAAAGTTACACTTACATGAATACTATGTTGCAGAAATGATGAGGAAGGTCTTGTGTTTTCCAAGCTTTTAAATCTATCTAGATTCCCACAAGTAAGTCAAGCATGCCCATATTATTTTGTTAATTGCAGTTTAATTTAATTTTGTTATAACATCAAGGTTTCTCATGTCAAATGAATGAAGAACATGATAAAAGGTGTAAATCTGCGAAAGATTATGTCTAAATACAGATATGATCTAAGTAGCACTAACGCCAGATTGAAAGCGTGTTCGGTGTCTGACATAGATATAACACCAACACAAGTGGTCACATTCTATCATTTTCATTTTCATTCTATCACATTCTATCATTTTCATTTTCTCAAATTATTACAGTGCTTCATAAGATTTTTAAATACCTTGCCAAAGTAATTGCAGTCTTTTATTTTTGGTTTCCTCCCTTAAATAGTGAAGCCTATAAGCATTCAGAACTTTGTAGTACTGACACTTCTAATCAAAGGCATGTCTGGTATTTAACACGTGTTGGTGTCCAACACCGAGATGTGCGATCACATTCAATTAATTGATTTTCTCAAATTAATACCGGTGTTGACGTGTTACTGTCATTGCTTCATAGATTAGGAATACTAAAATTTGAATTTATGATGACAGGTATATGTGAAATTCAGTGCTCTCTTCAGAGTATCAAGAACACAATTTCCTTATCTGGATTTGTCTCCTCTTTTGTCCCAACTTGTCTCTAGCTTTGGTGCTAATCATGTACTATGGGGCAGGTAACTTCCATACAGCAAAAATAGGAAGAACGGTATAAAATTTTGTTCAAAAAAATCATATTAAGCTTTTTTCAACCTTGTTGCTGTTGCAGTGATTTCCCATTTGTTGTTCCTGAATGTGGATACAAAGGAGCCAAAGAAGCAGTGCAGCTTATTGCTAATCAGATACCTTTGCCTTCTTCTGATTTAGAGTGGATCATGGGCAGGACTGCTGCACAACTCTTCCAAAGCCAGTTGACTGCTGCTAAGCAAGATTTTGATTGAGGTTGGGAATATAACCTCTTTGTTGAGCCTTAGGTTTGGTTTGACTTTTCATTCGTATGCTGCTGCTTTTCACCGCAATTTTATAGAAGCTCGATACCAAACTTCTACACTTTTCACTGTGAATTTGGTGACACTCCGCATAAGCAAACATGTACTTAACTGTTGTCTTACAAACAAACTATCTGTTGAATATAAGATAAACACATTGTGTCATAGATCATCTTTTCGAGGTGAGGGTAAAACTGCTTAACTGGTTTTGACTCCTACATTCTTCTTTATATGATTAGTATTAGCAGAAGTTATAACTCAGATGGAATAGAAAAGCCTCAAATTGTGTAAACAGTAAACTAGGCAGTTGAGCATAACGGAATGGAAAGGAATGAAGCGAGTATTCAATCGTAAATTAGACGACAAAAATAGTAGATGCAATCGGCTGAATTCATTTTCTTTGAAGTCAGAGTCAGATTGCGATTGACAAAAATTGTATAGTGATTAATGTTATTTAGAATCAGGTTTGCTTATCAAGCGATAACACGTTTAAAGAACAGGCAATGTGTTTACAAAACTCAGAAGGCAATTGAAAAGCCACTTTCATTGAAGTTAGTTACACTGATCACAATAAAACATGATTGACAGACAACAAAATTCATTACAAAAGAATAAAATAAAAAGCCAAGATCATAAAACAAAGCAAAACTCATCAAATGCAACCATTATGTCTGTGTTTGGCATCAACATTCCTCCTCTTCTTATTCTTCCTCCTCAACTTGTCACATGTAAATGCTCTCTCAAGCTGCTCAACCCTTTGTGTAAGAGATGTAAGAAGTGTTGTTTGCTTCTCATTCCTCTCAAATAATTGTGCCATCATTTCCATCATCTTCTCATTATCCTCCATCATCCTTTTCAACATTTTCCTATTCCCACCATCTCCTTCCTTATAACAATTCTCCTCCTTATCCTCCTCAAATCCATTTCCAATTCTACCCTCCTCTTCTTTCACATCCACACTTTCCTCAATTCCTTCCTCTACCAAACTTGTTCCCACACTCTCTTCCTTCTCTTCTACCTCCATCTTCTCATCCTCAACATTTTCCTTCATCAAACAATTCTCTTCTTCTTTTACACATTTAACCTCACTACCATCCTCATTGTTCTCCTCATTCCCCAAAGTTTCAAAATTTTCACCTCCCTCATTCTCCTCCTCACACCCCCTATCTTCTTCCTCCATCTCCTCCTCCTTCCATAAAGCTTCCATTTTGTTACCTTCCTCATCTTCACCATCCTCCTCCTTCATCAACAAATGATCATCTTCTTTTACACATTTACCCTCACCACCATCCTCATTCACCAAAGATCCCATTTTTTCACCTCCCTCATTCTCCTCTTCACACCCCCTCTCTTTCTCCATACAATTCACCTCGCCATCCTCATTCACCAAAGCTTCAATTCTCTTACCACCATCATTCTCCTCTTCCTTCTCCAAACAATTCTCTTCACACTCAACAAACTTACCCTCACAGTCTTCAACTTCCTCTGTGGGGCCTACCATTTGAATCTGATCAACAAATTCTTGAAGAACAATGGCCCTTTTGATAAGCGACTTTCTCAGGTCCCTAAGAGCAGAAGAATGAAACACCCTTACAGAATCCAACCTAAGAAGCAAATTCATGATGGTTTCAGCGATCCTTATCCTCTCTTTTTGCTCCCTTTTCATTATCTTCACAGTTTCTTCAACATTCACCTTCTTCTCAATCTCCTCCAATTCCACCTTCATCTTCAACATCTTCTTCAAACTCTTCCTTACAAGAAACCCTCTTGCAACCTTCTCAATCTTCGTCGCTGAATCGGTTTTGTTTCTCTCTGATCCCACGAAATGAACAGGAATTGAAACCACCTTGGACGGTGCTTTCTTGTTGTAACGAGGAGAATTCCATTGGGTTCCGTACAAGGAAGAAGGTTGTGATGTTCTTTTGTTGTTGTTGTAGTTGTTCAAATGAAACATGTTGTGTTAATGTGAGTAATGTGACTGTTTTGTTTTGAGAGAAGAGAATTAAGATTGTTGTTTTGTTTTTGTGATGTGATATTTTTGGAAGAAAGATGAAGTGAGATTTTATAACAGATACGAGGTTGTTGTTGGATTTGGAACATTGACATGAATGTTCGAGAAGTTTCATGAAAAGAAGAGAAGAGAAGAGAATAGAAGCCAAGAAAGTTTCATGAAAATATTAGTAACTGTTTTGCTTACGTGGCATATGTGGGTCCCTCTATTTTGTTTTTCATTCTTTCTAGATAACTGTCGAAACATCCCTTAAAAAAACATTAGATAATATCCATTCGAAAAATCCTTTCAAAAAAATACATTTTCTAAAAAAAAAACTTTAAATAATAAAGTTTTATATATGAAGCTCAAATACTCCGAAGTGAAGATGTGCTTGTATCAGATACGTATTATATACCGATACTTCATGGATACTCGCGGATACGTACATTCGGAGTATCATAATTAATTATTTTAATTTAAAATATATTTTATCGAATACTTATAAACTACTCGATAGATACACACAGATACTCACAGAGACGTATCCTGAAAAAAAAATGAAAAGTTAAAAAAAGCGAGACTGTGTTGTGAAAATTTAATGGAGATGTATATAATTCAATTTAAGATATGAGTCACTATAATTGTTTTTCGATTAACCAATTAAAAATTATGTTTTTGGTGGATGAAAGTAACGAGAGATAAGTGATTCAATCAATCAACATTAAACAAACTTTGTTTTGAGTTATTTTATTGATGCATTAGTAAAAGACCCGTGCGAAAGCACGGGTCACGTAACATTGCGATAATTATATAAAAATAATTAGATTGTTAAGATTGTAAAATGTTTATAGATATTAAATGAAAATTATGAGTATTAATGTAATATTTTTATTTTTTTATATATACAAAAATTTGATAAATAGTTGAGTCACACCAGTTATGAATTTTATTTGCATATATATGTGAAAACAAATTTTTATGTAGATATATGAGAAAATTGATATGATAAAATTTTGAAAAACTCATGACTATTTTCAAAATAAAAATTAATTTAGTGTTTGGATTAAATAACTTTTATTTTATATGTAAAAGACTGTTCAATGTTTGCACCGCACCTGTTGCAGATTGTATATACTTATATCTGCATAAACAAATTTTTATATACATATATGAGAAAATCGATATGATTTTTTTAAAAAAAACTCATGACTATTTTCAAAAACAAAATTAATGTAGCGTTTCTATTAAATAACTCTTTATTTTATATGAAAAACATTGTTCAATGTTTGCACTATACCCGTTGTTGATTTTTTATTTTTATATATACATATGAGAAAGTCGATATCATAAAATTTTATAAACTCATGACTATTTTAAAAATATCAACATTAATGTAGTGTGTTTATTAAATAAATTTTTATTTTATATTTAAAACACCATTAAATATTTAAACTGCACTCGTTTAGGATTTTACATGCTTATATGTGCAGAAGAAAATTTTTATGTACTGATATCTGATAGTCGATATGATAAAATTTTAAAAACTCGTGACTATTTTCAAAATATCAACATTAATGCATTTTTTCTATTAATTAAATTTTTATTTTATATGCAAAACACCGTTCAATGTTTGCATTGTTCTCGTTGCATATTTTAATGTTTATATTCGTCAAAATTGGTTACACTTATGAAGAGCATTATCCGTATTTAATTTTTTAAAAAACAAATAAATTAAATTTTACAAAATTACCATTATGCAATAAAATTAAGGAGATCATGAGTTTAAATAAAATTAAGTAAATATATCGTGTAACAAACACGATATGAGTATATTTCCAGTTTTTTCCTTTATTCTTAAAAAAAAGTGTAACAAACTAAATTCAGTATATGTCAATATAAATATAATCAATAAGAAAATGATCGTTATTTTATTTTTATTTTATATACAGACAAACCAAAATACGTCGAGTTGATATATAATTTCATTATATGCTTTAACAATAATTTGTAGATAAATCGATGCACGAATAATTTCCATTAATATTTAAAAATTTAAAAATTGTAATAAAAATTATACAAACAAACATAATAAAATAGGCTTAAACGCACTTTTGTCCCTCTAACTTTGCAAAAGTAGCGATTTCGGCCCCCTATTAAAAAAAACAACAATTCAGCCCCCTAACTTTGCCCCCTTTTACAAGTAGTCAATTTTGACTCAGTCAACGCATAGGTGACACCTCACTTAACTGAGTCAGATGCCACATGTGTAATTAATTAATTAAAAATTACAAAAAATGTATGCACATTATTATCTAAATTAAAATAATTAAAAAAAACAAATCTCTCTCTCTCTCTAAAACCAAACGGAACCCCAACACTCCTCCTTTCCATTGTCACCAACCCAGATGATATTCAATGCTTTTCTTCATCATCAAACACAACCGAAAACACAACACAACACAACATATTCATCATCATCATCATCATTTGAATTTGAAAAATCAACCCAAAGTGAATCAAATCAAACCCAAACTAGATCAAATCAAACCCATTTGAATCATCTTCTTCTTCAATCATCTTATTTTCAAAACCACACGGAATCAAATCAAAGCCATTTGAATTCGAAAAACCAAAAAAAAATTCTCAGGACCGTACACACCTTAAACCCACCCTCCTTCAAAGTCTGATTCACCTTTGTATTAGAGCTGACAACAACAAAAAAAAGGTTCATATCCTCTCTGAAACCATTTACAGAACGAAACAAACACTTTAGCAGACACTTCCTCACTCCATCGGTGAGTTCTAAAACGCCGTTAACGTTGCCACTGTTGTCGTCACCATCGTCTCCTTGTGAAACAAGAGAGAAATCAAAGAATCAGAATCTAAAATTGAACAATACAATTATACTAAGAACACAACTCATAAATAATGAAAGTTTCATATCTCATTTTAAACCATGAAAATTTTAAATTTTGATTTCACAAAGGTGTTGTTTGTTACTTCTTTTTTCCATACAGTATAAATATAAATGCACATGACCATGACTGTGAATGTCACCTTCATCCTTGAATTTTCTTATCCATGAAAAAGAAGAAGAAATGGTAGGTGAGAAAGCATGATTGTGGCCTAATAAATTCTTTCTTGAGAGTACTGTAGTTTGTTTTTTGTTTTTGTTTTGATAATCAGTGGTTTGTTGTTGTTCATGTTGTAAGATGTTGAACTGATGATGTTGTTGTTTGTGTTGGTGGTGAAGATGAAGATCTTTTCTGCTGTTCATATTGTAGATCTCACGTACCTCTTCCTATTCCCTTTTTCTTTTTTGTTTTTTTAATTATAATATACACAGGTGGCTTTTTCTTTTAAATTTAATTGAAAAATAACCCACGTGGCGTCCAACTCACTTAAGTGAGAAGCCACGTGGACGTTAACTGAGTCAAAATCAAGGGGGGCCTTAAGGTTGCAAAAGGGGTAAACTTAGGGGGCTAGAAAGTGGTTTTTTTTTAATAGGGGACCAAAATCGCAACTATAGTAAAATTAGGGGGCCAAAAGTGTGTTTAAACCAATAAAATATACACACATCACACATGTTAGCTCGGTAAAAAGAACGGACAGACGAGCATAGTAGTGCCCGCCTTTTCGCTAGTAATCTATACTTGTATACTAAATATAAAGAAAACAGCCTCTCTTGGCTCTTTTGGGCTGGCTTTTTCTCTTTCACAAATTACCCTCAACTTTCAATACAAATAACACATATAACAAATAGATAAGAGTAAATTCAAATATTAAAAGAAAGTGTAACAAATTCAATATTTATTGTCCACGATATATCAATTTTTTTCCTTATCCTTTATTCTTTAAAAAGGATAATTGATGGGAGTGAATTCAAAATTTTAAAAAATAAAATAAAATGTAACAAACACGATATGAATATATGTCCATTTTTTTCCTTTATGCTTTAAAAAATGTAACTAGATCGAGTATATTTATAAGATTTTGGGTTGACTTTTTATTATCTCAATTATACTCTAAAACAATTTTTTCTATAATAATGATTGTTGTTGTCGCATTAAAAAGTTAAGAATTTAGATTATATTTTTTTGTTACATTGTTGGTATCATTGAAATAGATAAATAATATTAGTTTGGTTTGTTAAATTTGAAAGCAACAATCATTTATATTTATACTTTTAATCAAAATCAAAATTTCTTAGAAAAACAAGCGATCATTATTTTCAAACTTTAGCACAATAGACGGGCACGTGAGTGCCCGTCCCGTCTTTTCACTAGTAATAATAATAATAATAATAATAATAATAATAATAATAAGGGTTATGCTAACAAGTAGGGGTGTTCGCGGTGCGGTTTGCTTCTGTTTTGAGGCTAAAAGTCATCTGAACTGCAAGATAAAAAAGCATGTGGTTTGGTTTGGTTCGGTTTACTTTTAAATTAAAATCCAAACCAAACCAAACCAAACTAATGCGGTTTGGTTTGGATCGGTTGTTGCGGTTTTTTCGAGACAATACACATTTTTTTTCCAACATTAAAAATCAAGTAAAAAATATATTTTCAACAATGTTTTAAATTTCGTCTAACATTACAATTTCATTTTCAATTAAAAAATTTCCCAACTACATAGACCAAATTTAAAACGTGAACAAAAAGTAATCATATTTTGTATGAAATACAAAAGACTAAGATTTTAACATTCAAGTTCAAGTAGTATATGAATACACTTTTGAAATAAAGGGCCCGTTTGGGTTAGCTTATTTTAGAGCTTATATAAAACAACTTATGCAAATAAATAAGTTTTTATGTATTATTTATAAGTTTTTAAAGTAGTTTATGAAAAAACAGTTTATGAAGATACAATTTTCGTTAGTGAGAACTTATAAATTAAAGGGTTAAATATGTTTTTGGTCCCTATAAAATTGGGACCTTTTAAGTTTAGTCCTTACTTAATTTTAATAGTTCTTTTAATCCCTAAAAAAAATTTCGGCACTCAGTATTAGTCCCTACTCAATTCAAATTTGTTTAATTTATGCTTAAACTCTTAAGTTTTTGAACAATTTTTTGCAGACGTGTTAAGAACATTACTAAAAGTTCCTCCGCAAAAATTATCGCAAAATTTGATTTCTACGTCCAGATTTTGTTACTTTTATCTTTAACTTTTGTCGGTTTAAAAAATTCATATTTAATTCGTTTCATGTTAAAAATTCTAAATTTTTGTAAATGAGCCTTTCATAGTGTTCTAAACTTGTCTCAAAAAAATCGTTCAAAAATTGAAGAGTTTAAGGATAATTAAACAAACTTTGTTTTAGCAGGGACTAAAATTATAAGTAATTTTTTTTTATAAGGACTAAAAAGCCTATTAAAATTAAGTAAGGACTAAACTTAGAAGTTCCCAATTTTATAGGGACCAAAAACATATTTAACCCTAAATTAAAATAAAATCGTATTTATTTACATAAGCTATTTTTCATAAGCTCAAAATAAGTTCAAACCAAACGGGGCCAAAATGCAAAGAAGAAACTTATCAAGAGAAAAAATATGTCATTTTATAAAAGTTTCAATTGAGTTTTTATAAGTATTGGTCTAGGTGACATATGTTTAATTAGTGTTTTTCTTACGTTGCGGTTTGGTTTGGTTTGGTTTGGTTGGTAAAATAAAAATCGCAAACCAAACCAAACCATGCGGTTGGGTAGAAAAATGATCCAAATACATCCGAACCAAATGCGGTTTTTTGCGGTTTCGGTTTCGGTTGGTTCGGTTTGTGGTTTTTCTATTGGATTGGTTCGGTTTTGAACACCCCTACTAAGAAGTGCCTTAAGAGCATTGTTTAAGGAATCCATTAAAAAAATATCTTAAAAACATAAGTCAAACACATGTAAAAGTAATAATTACGCATGTTTCTATGCAAAATTACTATTTTTACTTTTTTAGTTGCTTAAACAATGTCTCAAGACACTTGTTACCATAATAATAATAATAATAATAATAATAATAATAATAATAATAATAATAATAATAATAAGAATAATAATAATAATAATAATAATAATAAATTACTAAGAATGCTCCATAAACAAATTATTAAGAAATTGATAAAAAGCTATAAGCTAGCTGATAGCTAAAAAGTTAGCTTATAGCTGAAAAGTTAGCTTATTAAAATTAAAAATGTTTGGTAAAATTAGCTGTTGAAGTGACTGATAAAATTAAAAATGTTTGATAAATGTATTTATGAATTCAATCGACTTTTTTTATCTAACAATTTTTATTTTATTTTCATGAATTTTATTTAACTAAACTTGCTTCATTATTTATGATAAATTTTATATAAAATTCTATATTTTCTGATTTATGAGCAAGGTCAAAAAAACAAAAAAGTGAACAAGAAAATTTAAAAAGCGACTAAATTGCTCTTTTGGTCCCTTAATTATTTTTTTGGTATCGTTTTGGTCCCATAAGTAATAAAAAGTTTGTTTGAGTCCTTTAATTTTATTCATGTTACACATTTTAGTCCATTCCATTAGATTTAATAAAAAAAACGTTAACTGCTATCCACGTGTCATTTTGGCATTGACTCAAAACTTAATTTATTTTCTTCATATTTTCCACTTAAATTGTTCATCTCCTTCACATCCATTTCTGAAAAATAAGAACAACACAACAACAAGAACAAACAATAACAACAACCCAATAAGCAGCAACAATAACAACAAAGGAAAAAAAACAAATCTCCAAACAAAGTCAAATCATCTTCAACACCTTAAATAGTCCTCGATCTATTTCTTCTTTGAATTCTCCTTCTAGATCTGATAAGAAAAAACCTAAATTGAACATTTTTCAAACCCTAAACGCCGCCAAAACTTCCACCGGTGGCGGCGCAAGCGGCGGAGGAATCGGTGGAGGTAATAAACTAACCTCTGCTACTGTTGTGGTTCTGTAGTTTTGATTTTGTTTCAGGTCTGAACTTTTTGTAGGGATTCTTTTGCAGTTCGAGTGTTATGTTTTGGTTCTGGTGGCTACTGTAGTTTTAGTGCAGTGCAGGGTACATGTGTTTCTTTTGGTCTTTTATGTGTATGTGGCTGAAGTGAGTTTCTATTAGTTTTGGGGTCTAGTGTTCTGTTTTAAGGTTGCAACTGTTGCCTTACTTTTTTGGTTTTGTGTTGTTATGTTGAGAAGAGAGATTGACAATAATTTGGGGCTTTATGGGTGGGGGAGGAAGAAGAGAACGAGAGTGAAAGAGGAGAGGATGAACACTCAACAATCTCAAATTAGTGGTGTTTAACTGATGGATTTGTGATTTATTTTTTCTGGGTATTTTTGGAAAACATTAATGAAGATTTGATGAAGATGATGAAGGTGAGGAGAGAAGAAGATGAAGAAAGGGAAAAAAATATGAGGTGGTGATAGTGCACTATTACTTACAATAGACCTTCAAAATCCAATGGTTTGTATTTTGACAAATATATCAAATGGTTAAGATTAAAAAAGTAATGAAGTTTATGGTGGACCACATACAATGTTGGTCCATATAAGACATTTGATGTTAACCCTTTAACAAAAGGGACCAAAACGATTAACGAAGATGAACTTAAATGACCAAAACAGACTTTTTATTACTTATGAAACCAAAACGATACCAAAAAATAATTAAGGGACCAAAAGAGTAATTTAACCTTTAAAAAGCAATACCATAATATATGACAACATGGTAAACATGGGCAATTTAATAAGAATGTGGGTAATTTTTTTATTATAAAAAATAAAATAAAATAAATCAAAGGTTAAAATTGAAGGAAAATATAAAAAAATTATAAGTTGTAAGCTCAAAAGCTACATGAAATAGCATCTTAAAAAACACTGTGTTTGGTAACACAAATAAGCTAGCTTATAGCTTTTTGGACTAGCTTATAAGCTTGTTTTTGTAGAATGAGACATATTTGGTAAAAAGCTTTTCTCGTTAGCTTATAGTTTTTTTATATTTTCTTCCAATTTTAACCTTTTATTAATTTAATTTAATTTAATTTTAACTAAAAAAAAACTACCCACATTCTTATTCAACTGCCCATGTTTAGCATCATGGTATGACTTTTTAAATTTTCTCGTTCACTTTCTTTTTTACCCGCTCTTAATTCAATAAAAAATAATTTTATATAAAATTTACAATAAATAGTGAAGCAAGTTTAGTTAGGTAAAATTCATAAAAAGAAATTTTTGTTAAATAAAAAATGTCAATTGAATTCATAAATACATTTATCATTTGAGAGATGAAAATATTTTAATATAAATTTAAACATTTAAAAAGAAATACATTAAGTAATAAAAATTGTATATATGATTTATAAAAAAAATAAACAAACATGTCCTTTTAACGTCATTTTATATTTATCAGTCACTCCAACAACTAATTTTACCAAACACTTTTTATTTTAATAAGCTAACTTTTCAGCTATAAGCTATCAGCCATCAGCTATAAGTTAGTTTTTCAGCTATCAGCTAGCTTATAGCTTATTTTTGCTTTTTACCAAACACGTATCATTATGGGTGTGTTTGGTAAAAATAAGCTATAAGCTAGCTGATAGCTGATAGCTTATAGCTGAAAAGCTCGCTTATTAAAATTAATGTGTTTGGTAAAATTAGTTGTTGAAGTGGCTGATAAATATAAAATGACATAAAAGTACATATATATTTTATTTATTATTTTGTTTATAAACAATTTTACTTAATATATTTATTTTTAAATATTTTAATTAATTTCATCTTTAAATGGTAAATGTGGTATATAAATTAAATTGTGATTTTTGTGTAATCAAACGTTTTAACTTTGATATAATATATATTTTAAAAAACTTTTATAAAATATATCTTTTTATTTTTTGAAAATTATATAGTTTTATTTGAAATTATAAATAATATATAAACTAATGGAAAGTAAGAGGATCTATATATAAAAGGAAAAAAGAAAGTGTTTGACTATTTAGCAAACCGAAAAAGAAAAATAAATTGGCAGTTACTTTGATAACTTGAGTTTAGTGGTCATTTGTTTAAAAAATAATAAAATAAAAATAAAGGTTAAAAATGGAAGAAAATGTCAAAAGCTATAAGCTATAAGCTCAAAAGCTACTTGAAATAGCATCTGGAAAAAAGCTATAAGCTAATGAAAAAAGCTTGTTACCAAACACATCTAATTTTATCAAGCAAGCTTATAAGCTAATCCAAAAAGTTATAAGCTAGCTTATTTGTGTTACCAAACACACCCTATATCAAAACAAGCTTATAAGTTAGTCCAATAAGTTATAAGCTAGCTTATTTGTGTTACCAAACACAGCCTTAGCATCACCTGAAATGGCGCTAAGATTGAGTAGAACTGTACTTTCAGTTTCAGTTGTACGTACAAATCATTGTTCGAGGAAACCCACGTTCAGTTTCAGTTTCAGTTTCAGAAGTGCTGTTGCTGCTGCAAATACTACAATTAGAATGTCTTCAAGTGAAGCAATCCCTTCAACTTCTTCAACTTCCAAAGTCATTGATTCTCATCTACACGTTTGGGCTTCCCCTCAAGAGGTAACAAAAGCATATCAATACTTTCTCATAGTTTGGTTAATTCTTCTTTACAACAAACATCAAACATTGTTTATTTATTTACGATTAATTATTGCTATTAGTTTCAAGTAATCATATTATTAGCTAAGTTATTTTGACTTCAAGTGGTTAATAAGCTTCAATTTAGATCGAATCGAACCAGTGAACCTTAGTTCCATCATTGATGGAAACAATCTCTGAGTCCCGTGAGAATAACTAAGTTGGCAGAGACAATTCATTGTTATATGCAGGGGTTGGGGTTCGAACCCCGACGCCCCACTTATTTTAAAAAGTGTGAATTCTAACCACTATGCTACTTGTCCCAAAAATAAAACAACAATCTTTGGTTAGACTTTATTTACCTCAAGACCAAATTATGGATTATTGGGCCCTTTTTCATGGTAAGGGGGAAGTAAATATATTTGGATTATAGTCACTTTGGTCCTTGAATATGCAATGAGTAGTCACAATAGTCCATCAATGTATCAAAATTTTAAAATAGCTGCTGATTGTGCACTTTGTTAGTCAAAATAATCTCTAATGTTAAAATGTTTCATTAATATTGTCATATTAGTCCTTCAATATACTTACTTATTGTCATTTCAGTCCCTATATGAAAAGAGTTATTGTGAGTATTGAGAGATTATTTTAGCGTCAGAGACTATTTTGACTAACAAAATGCATAATCGGGGACTATTTTGAAATTTTGATACCTTGAGGGACTATTGTGACTAATCATTACACATTCAGGGACCAAAGTGACTACTATCCCTAAATATATTACTTACCTAATGTCTCTTAGAGTTTTTTGTTAATTTTATATATCAATTAATATATTTGTTGGCTTTTCATTTAATTTTACTTTTATCAAGCAAAACTTTTCTGCATAATTATGTGCAAACTAACAATTTTGTAATCCAAGTGGTTGGACTAAAGTGGTTAATAAGATGCACCCAAGTTCGATCCTAGTCGGAACAATCCTTACCTAGAATGTACTTAGCTCTAAACTGAACTTCGAATAACTTAGAGCCATTCCTCCTAGTAACGAGAGGTTTAAGGCAAAATAAAAGACTTTTTTTTTTAGACTATATACTTTTTGTTATGATTTTGACAAGGTTGTTTGTTCATATAGCACAAGCATTGACCTTTTTTGTTTTTGTTTTTGTTTTTTGAACATTAAGGCTAGTAAGTTCCCTTACTCTCCTGGACAAGAGCCCAATTTACCAGGACATGTAGATTTTCTGCTCCAGGTATGAATTTTAGTCCCTTTTCCCATTTTTGAATTATATTTTGTCTCTAAAATTTGGATGTTTGTTTTCAAACAGTTTGTAGATACTTATTCTGGTATGTTTCAAATGTTGTCACTTTGATTCACGGTTTTAAGTAGTGGCCGCATCGCAATCTTTACTATTGCAAAGAATTACGGACAAATGCGACCGATACAAGCTCAATCACAGTTGCCTTTTGGTTTCGGCAACATAAAAAAGTTATATTATGGTCGAGATTGTGGTTTTGAACCTTTATTTAAAACCCTGCTTTCATTCATATAGATTAAGATTACAGATTGCGATGCAGGCTCCTCAAATCCTAATTGCTTAAGGCTACTTACATAGAAATTGATTCTGATTAGATTTGTGTTATGTGTAATGGATGCTGTGGTACCAAACTTTTGTAGTGCATGGAAGAAGCAGGAGTAGATGGTGCACTCATTGTGCAGCCAATTAGTCATAAATTTGATCATAGTTATGTCACAAGGTAAAGATCTTCAACTTTGTTTTTCATTTTTTCCCCATTTGATGGCAGAAAAACCCGATGACTTAAGCTATATTTGGATAAACAGCTTAATTTAATCAAGTGTTCATAGATGTGTCGCAGTGATTTTCGGAGATCAAGCTATTGATTAGCGTTGACTCACTAATTTTATTTCACGACTGAACTTTTAATTTTTTAGATGAAAAGTGGAAAAAAGTTCTAAATTACCACAATTTCAAAGATTTTGGGTTCGGGGGTTAGTTACGTTTAGGGAAGGTGTTAGCACCCTAAACGTTCGTAGTACTCTACGAGAACCTCTTGATTTTGTTTATTTATTTTGGCTATAACTTGCTTATTTTTTTTTGTTTAGAAAGAAAAGAAAGAATGAATTAGAACAATGCGAAAGGAAAATAAAATGTTTTTTTTTTGTATTTTTTATGATTTGGAAGGACAGAGTCCTCTGCCTACGTACCCGTGAGGGATCAAAACCTCGTAGTTCGGGGTAAAAAATGACGTTTGATTTGTTTGATGTTTTTTATTAGTTTTTAAAAAAGTTTTAAAAATAAAAGCCAAGTGGCAAAATGGGATTGGTTTGTGTTTTTTATTTTGAAAATGGTTAAAGTGTAATTAAAGTGGATTAATGATTTTTTAAAGAAAATAAAAAAGAAAAAAACGGACACTTGATTGAAAATCAAGGTTTATTAAGAAAAGATTTTTTTGTGATTTTTTGATATTTGCATGTTTTTGTTTTTTTTTTATAATGGGCTAAAACTAAAAACGTAACTAAAAATTAAAGACGAGGAATTTCTGTGGTGACGTTGGATCACCACGAAATCCTTTTTGAAAGTAAACTACCTATTATTTTTTGTATTTTTTTCTTTTGTAAAGCGAAATAAATAAAAATAAATAAAAGACATAAAGCAAAAATAAATAAAGTGAGTGTCAGTGCAAATTCTCATTTATGATTTTTACATTGTACCTAAATACATTCTAATCAAAATAAAAAAGAAATGACAAAACAATAAATAAAAGGGAATTGCAAATGCATGACAATAAATATGCTAGAATAAAACTAAAATGAAAATGCATGAAATAAAAGGAAAATAAGTAAATATAAAAATGCATGATGTGCTAAAAAATAAAAGCAATAAAATGCATGTCTATAAATAAAGACTAAAAACTAAATGCAAAAAAAAAAGAAATGAAAATAAAAGAAGAAAGAAATAAAAGAAAAAAAAGGGTGTAGGGAGGAAAAGTGGGGGTGTGGATAGCGAATGAGTAGAGGAAGAGGAAAACAAAGAAACTGGGCCGAACTAGGCAGGCCTGGGTTGCTGGGTCTGTTTGGCTCTTTGGGTCAGCATATATATTTTTTTTCTGATCTTTTCTCTCATTTTCTTCTTTTTTCTTCTCTCTTCTTGTTTTCTCTGCCTCTCTTCTTTCTCTCACCTGAAACAAAACGGCCAGTAACTTGGGTTCCGGCGCGGTGGCCGGCCAGCCCAGGGGGCGGCGCCGCCGCGCCGGAGGAGATAAACTGTCCCTTTTTTTTTTTTAAAAAATAAATGCTTTTCGGACCCTCTCTCCTTTCTACTTTCAAAAATCCAATTGTTTTTTTTTCAAATTCTTTTCAAAATAGTGTGGATCTAAAAAAAACAAGTTTTGAAAATAAACCAAAAAAAGAACTACCTCTGTTGTTGGATGTTGTTCGGTTCTTGGTTTGGCCGTGGGTGGTGGAGAAACGCGGTGGTTGTTTGGAGTTAGGGTTGTACGGTTCGGATTTGGGCTGGCTTGTTGTTGTATGTGGTTGGGGAGGATGAATTTGTGGTGTGGAAGAGTGGTTTTGGTTGAGGGGCGTAGTGGTGGGATTGAGTGTTAGTTTAAGGGAAGATGAGTGGGACGGCTGGGTGATTTTTGGAGAGGGCCGTGAGTCTGTGGGAGTGTTGTGGTAAGGGTTGATTGTGTGGTTTAGGGGAAGATGAGTGGGACGGCTGGGTGATTTTTGGAGAGGGCCGTGAGTTTGTGGGAGTGTTACGTGCGTGAGTTAGAGGGCGTGGGGAGGAAGTGTTACTGTTGGTATGTGTGCCAGGCGTGTTTGTGTTCTGTGTGTGAAAAAATGGTGATGATTGCTGATGATTTTTTCTGATGGTTTTGCCGTGTTTCTTTTGATTTTGTGTTGCTGATTCCTCCCTTGTAATTCTGATTGTTCTCCTTTTAATCAAGCCATGCAGTAAATGATAATCAAAGCAAATGATGGATAATAAAGCAGCTTAGTCAAAAGACATTAAACAAAATCAGTCAAACATTAAAATGGCCATTAGAACCCATTAAACAAAATCAGTCAACTCTAAATAAATAAATAAAAAAAAATCCGAAAATAATAAAAAAAAAATGTAAAAGAAATAAAAAAAGGTAAATAATAAAGATAATAATAAAAAGGAATAAAAAAAACAAATAATAATAAAAACTAAAAACATTGCCGCGTTCAGAAGAAAAAATGAGGTATTTTAAAATACCTCCCTGTCGAAATTTCGTCAGAAACGACGACAAAATTCCGAACTAAAAAGACGAGTAAAAAAATAAATTTTAGGTCAAAAATTGGGGTATGACAGATGCCCCTATTTAAGTCTCTTCGCCCGGAGATTCGAAGAGAAAATCTTTGATTCGGCGGGTCGAAGGGACTTAAATACAGAGTACGCCAATTTTGGACCTAACAAAAAATGTGAAATGCTCGTGATGCGAAGGTGAATGCAAGACGGCGAAGATGACCTGACTGGGGAATAAAACAAAACAAAAGGATACCCGAGTTTGTTAAAGCAAGGGATCCGACTCCACTGGGGAATAACATAGTTTCACTGGGGAAAGGGATCAACTATCGTATTGACAGCTGAGAAAGGAAATATGATGTGGGAAAAGACACCGACCACAAACTGCCGGTTTGTAGGGCTTGCCATTTGAGGTAAAGACCGGAATAAAAGTAACATGCCACCGACGACAAGAAACAAAGGTGAATGTAAATGTTGGGTGAAAGGTGAAAGCTGGATGAAATATAAAAGCCGGATGAAAGATAAATGCTGGATGAAAGATAAATGTTGGATGGAAGATAAAAGCTGGATGAAAGATAAATGCTGGATGAAATATAAAAGCTGGATGAAATTTAAAAGCTGGATGAAATATAAAAGCTGGATGAAATTTAAAAGCTGGATGAAAGATAAATGCTGGATGAAATATAAAAGCAGGATGAAGGATAAATGCAGGATGAAATATAAAAGCAGGATGAAATATAAAAGCAAGATGAAGGATAAATGCAGGATGAAGGATAAATGCAGGATGAAATATAAAAGCAGGATGAAGGGTAAATGCAGGATGAAATATAAAAGCATGATGAAATATAAAAGCAAGATGAAATATAAAAGCAGGATGAAATATAAAAGCAGGATGAAGGATAAATGCAGGATGAAATATAAAAGCATGATGAAATATAAAAGCAGGATGAAATATAAAAGCAGGATGAAATATAAATGCAGGATGAAATATAAAAGCAGGATGAAATATAAAAGCAGCAGGATGAAGGATAAATGCAGGATGAAATATAAAAGCAGGATGAAATACAAAAGCAGGATGAAATTTAAAGGCTGGATGAAATTTGAATGCTGGATGAAGGATAAATGTCAGCTGTTCGGGTTAATGCCGAACGAGTCAACTGACGACAAAAGATTGGATAAACGTCAGCTGTTCGGGTTAATGCCGAACGAGTCAACTGACGACAAAAGATTGGATACATGTCAGCTGTTCGGGTTAATGCCGAACGAGTCAACTGACGACAAAAGATTGGATAAATGTCAGCTGTTCGGGTTAATGCCGAACGAGTCAACTGACGACAAAAGATTGGATAAATGTCAGCTGTTCGGGTTAATGCCGAACGAGTCAACTGACGACAAAAGATTGGACAAATGTCAGCTGTTCGGGTTAATGCCGAACGAGTCAACTGACGACAAAAGATTGGATAAATGTCAGCTGTTCGGGTTAATGCCGAACGAGTCAACTGACGACAAAAGATTGGATAAATGTCAGCTGTTCGGGTTAATGCCGAACGAGTCAACTGACGACAAAAGATTGGATAAATGTCAGCTGTTCGGGTTAATGCCGAACGAGTCAACTGACGACAAAAGATTGGATAAATGTCAGCTGTTCGGGTTAATGCCGAACGAGTCAACTGACGACAAAAGATTTGATAAATGTCAGCTGTTCGGGTTAATGCCGAACGAGTCAACTGACGACAAAAGATTGGATAGGAAAATGCACAAGCTGTTCGTTAAAGAACTGCCGCTTGGCGAAAAAAAACAGGATAAAAGATGCACAAGCTGTTCGTTAAAGAACTGCCGCTTGGCGAAAAAAAACAGGATAAAAGATGCACAAGCTGTTCGTTAAAGAACTGCCACTTGGCATAAAGAGGGTGACATCTTTGGACCAGACACACTGGGGATGACACTTAGGGATAAAGAGAGTTAAAAAAAAGTTCATGACTGATTGGTATGAAAAACAAGACTCAAGGTGGTTAATGCAACCATGTAGTAGATGATGTTATCTTTATGGTATATACATGAATGTGTATATGCATGAATGTATGAATGCATGAATGATGATGTGACTTGTATGACTGGCATGACTGATTAACTTGTGACTGTATGAAGGATTGACTGGTAAGATTGTACGGAAAACTGGCTTGTCTGATTGTATGAAAGACTGACTTGTATGATTGTATGAAAGACCGACTTGATGAGACAAGACTGGACGGATAAGATGGAAAGTGACCCGACGTCGCATCACAAACACTCGACAATCTTCAATGGGGATGATGCCACTGGGGACATATTAAAACATTAACGGGGTAAGGCCCGATGTATGCAACAACTGGTGGGGAGCAAACACTTCCTGGGGGAGACGTGTTAATCCAAAGACCTGGCAGAAGAACTGGTGTTTCTATGGTCATGCTTTTTGTTTTTTCTTTTTTGAGTCCCTAACTTTTGCGTGGACCGCCCTTTCGGGTTTTCAGTCCACCGGGAATATATATATATTTTTTATGCCCCTAATTTTTGCCTGGACCGCCCTTTCAGGTTTTCGATCCACCGGGACGCTCATTTTTGCCTAAGCCGCCCTCTCGGGTTTTCGACTTACCGAGCTCTTTTCTTTTCTTTCTTTTTTTCAAGCAATTGACCACGTTTAACCCGCAGAGTTTGTCCGTTCTCAGGATAACCGTTGACGCACACTTCACTTATTCATGAGTTCATAGAGAAAGTATTTGTCGTTTATGCTTTCCAAAAAAATAAAAAGATAATAAATTTTTTTGAAAAAATATTTTACTTCAAGTACTACCATCAAAAATAGAAGAGATTTTATAAACAGAATAAATGGGAAGTCCAAATAAAAGGCACAGGCTCAAATTCAATTAACAGAGTGGTGACCCGCCAATGGCGTGGCTCCACGGATTTCGCAAAGTTTGGAAAATGGTAAATATACAGGGAAGGTACATTGAACACAATAACCGCTATTCTCCCTAACAAACTTTGAATTCTACCGTTTAGATGCTTCAGATTCAGAGTCTCTTTGCCTGCTGATGTGCCCCAAGTGAGTCATGGCCAACCTGATGCAGTTACTTTGTCTTTTGATCCTTAACTTTTGCATAGACCGCCCTTTCGGGTTTTCGATCTATCAGGATGATTATCTTCTGTTTCATGTCTCTAATTTTTGCCTGGACCGCCCTTTCGGGTTTTCAGTCCACCGAGACGCTCATTTTTGCCTAAGCCGCCCTTACGGGTTTTCGACTTACCGAGCTGTTCTTTTACTTTTTAGACAAAGTATTTCTTGACTGCATCGGCGTTCACAGGACGAGGAAGTTCATCATCATCCATAGTCGTAAGAGTCATTGCACCACCGGAGAAAGCTCTCTTGACGACATATGGACCTTCATAATTAGGCGTCCATTTGCCCCTGGAATCGGGTTGAAAAGATAGGATCTTCTTGAGCACAAGACCTCCTTCTTGGAACACACGGGTACTGCCCGTGACACAAAGCATTCATGCGTTTCTCTGATCATATTTGTTCTGACATCATTCAGCCTCTGATAACTTAGGTTCCATTAAAACTCTCATTGATGGAATCTCAATCTCCACAGGGAGTATTGCTTCCATGCCATACACTAAAGAGAAGGGGGTTGCCCCTGTTGAGGTACGTACTGAAGTGCGATGTCCATGTAAAGCATATGGTAACATCCCATGCAGGTCCTTGTAAGTGGTTACCATCTTCTGCACCATCTTTTTGATGTATTTTCTTTCTTTGTTTTTTTTTTTGCTTTTGTTTGTTGTGTTTTTGTTTTTGTTTTTTTTTCCTTTTGCAGCTTTGATGGCACCACTCATCTGGGATTTGAACAGGAATACTGTAATGGCAGTTCTTCGGATCCTAAGTTAATCATTTCGAGTGCTTCTTCATGAGGCTGAATGGCTTTCATGTCATACTAATAACTGATATACCTTTACGGGAATCCCTTCATCCTCCTCCTCTTCAGCTTCGTAAACAGGGAACTCAAAGTCGGGAGAGAGCATACACTACAAGAAAAAAGGTATTTTGCGACTTCTGAAATCATGGATTGCGACTGTTAGAAGGGTCGCAGATATCCCTTTGCGACTGTTCCCCAACAGACACAGAAATTGGGGTCGCAAAGGGTATTTTGCGACTGTTCAACCAACAGTCGCACCAACAGTCGCAAAGGCTATTGCGACCCCTCACAACAGTCGCAAAGTAGGCGTTTTAATCAAATTTAAATGGGCTTGCGACCCCTCACAACAGTCGCAAATGTTTAGTTTTTTTTTTAAAAAAAATAATGGGGCAATTTTTGTTGACAATTTTAAATAAATATATTAATTAATAAATACTTAATATACATAAATATATAACTAAAAATATATAAATCTCATTCATATAATTCTTTCAAGAGTAACAATCAAAAGAATAGATAAAGTACATAGTTTATTCATCCAAAACTTTAAGCAAACTCAATAATCAACATACTCAAGACAATTTAGTCTATTCTAGATCTAAATTGGAAAATTAATAATCTGCTTCAGAAATTAGTATCAAATGCACGATTCTCCACAGTCCGGAGCAGTCTAATACCTTCTGCATTTGCTAAAATTTTAACTCCATTGTCACTTGTGGAGACGGCCAATAGTATTCCTTCCTTGTTAAATCTAATACATGGAGAAGCCTGCAGGTTTCAAAGACATGTATTACTATATAACGAAGTTATCATCATCATCATCAGAAAACAAAACAAGATGCCAAATCAATAATTACCAGTAATCCACCATCTGCATCAAAACTTGTCAACAAGCTTGTACTATCCATGTCCCAGAATTTGACCATAAATACCATACGGAATGGTATTCTCTTGTTCACCTTACTACATTCTCTGGCTATATCACCTTGCAAACACAAAGTTCTACTAATCACGGCGTTTTCTACAATTTGATAAGGATACTTGTCAAATATGATGTAGCTGTTGTCCATGTACAATTGTGAATTTGAACCAAAGAGAGAAAATAAAAAAGAATACTCATTTAACAAATACTTCTTTTGTAGGTTATGCTATGCTTATGCCATCAATGTAGCGTCATGACATTATAGAGACAGAGAAAAGATAAATAAGAAGAAAAGAGTGGAGTTGATCATTAATTTAAACATGATGCATGCTTAATAACATTCAAAAAGCCAGTTGGAGAAGGAGATGTAATACCTTAAAATGAAGAAAGTAGCCATACATTTTGTTACCAAAGAAACTCAATACCTATAATCATTGAACTATATTGATCAGATCTTCAGCAAAAGGAAACAAAATATTGTCAAGTAAATAAACAAAAAGTTGATATAGAGATTGAATAAAAGCTCACAAAACATAGTTTTAAAACATTGGCTGCATAGCTCAGCAAATTGAAATTACTCAATGTACTAAACCGCATTCAAGAGTACTAAAACTCAACCACGCAACTTCATTGGTCATTTGCAGCTAAGTTTTTAAAAAAAAAAAAAATCGAAGAGACACACACATTGGTACTGACCTGAAGTAAGACATGAGAAAACCAAACATTGGTACTAACCTACAGTTTTATATCATCCAATCTCCGCTAAACCATCAATCCTACAAACATAAAAAAAAAACCTTATTAGCAAAGGCAAGTGAAATATTAATCCATTATATTGAGCACTTTAGTCCCCTAACTTAAGATCAGAACCTGATAGCAAATAGCAAAGACAATTGGACATGGAAAGAAGCCTCGCCATAAGAATAGAACCAAAAGGCACAAACACAGAATTGTAAAGTATACCTTGTGATTCCATGCAAATAACCGCTCCAACAATCATTCACAAGAGGATACAAATCTATCAAGAAAGTAAAATATAGCTTCGTGTGTAAGTAAGTATCACTTGTCATGAAATTAACTAAACAGTCTTTGAAATTCTGTTGAATGAAGTCAAGTTTTTAGAGAATTACCAACTTATTACCTTTGGATTTTTTCTTCAAATTGGATTTCATCCCCACTTCTTGAACAATGTATAACTGGCTTATTTAGGTAGATTACATAAGGTGTCACTAATCAAGAGATTCAAACATTTCTGTTGTGTAATTTATGTTGCTTTTCTGCTAAAAGCCTCCTATAGTGAATGATTCAACCCCAAACGCTCATGCAATTTCAATTTACAACCATGTGTTTATCAAATGCAATTATCACCAAAACCTTATTTATCCATTCTTGTCATAAATTTTGCAGAAAAACAGGGGGGGATTATATGCGTTGAAAAACAAAACTCCAAGAAGTATAATGAAATTCAAAATGGATCTAGCCAATTAAACAAAATATCTTCTGCAATAGAGGATATAGAAGAGGCGGACCTAGAAGATTCATGAAAAAGAAATACGTTGAGACAAAGCTTTGAAGAGGTATTTTCCTTTCCATCATCACTTGCTCACTTTTTTGCTCTTCCTGCCAACACAAAATATGAAATGCATTAACTTCCATGTACTAGCATTTTTGTTTACACAAAGTTCAACTATATGCTTTATAAGATATACCAACAAAGTAAAGAGAGGGTAAAAAAATTCTATTAATATCTAGATAGATATTAGCAATGAGGAAGAGCCAACTGCAATTATTAAATATTTGCAGAATTATTTTACCGCAAGTGAAGATAGATATTAGCAAATAAAGATAAACTTTACTCAGAACAAACGTACTCTAAATTTTATTTAACACATAATATATTATACAGTACAACTATATAATTTTATGCAGCAATGACATGTATTTGTTCCTCTGATGGTTTCTATAGTATATCATCATTAGCGTATTATAATTTTCATCACACTGTTATCAAGTTGTTTAAGATACACGTAATAATCAAATACACCCAATCCTTTCAAAAAAAAAAAATTCAAATACACCCAACAGTAACTCTAAGGCCTATGGAATACTTGCAATAAAAACATTTCATACTATAGTAGATAGATTTCAAATATACAGTAGAAAGATTTCACAACCAGTAGTAAAAACATTTTCATATTAGTAGTTGATAGAAAATCTATAAACCCAACATCAACTCTAAGGCCTTTGGAATACATGCAATAAATTGGTATATGCTCTACCGCAAAATTTTCTCCTGCATTGGCAAATTGTCCCTCATTTCTCAACTCTTGATGTTGTCAGCTATAAACTGAAAAACTTCCACCAAAAAACAAATACTATAAACTGAAAAACACCTTATGATTTTTTCTTTACAACATCAATTGGACCGGTTAATTTATTTGTGGGGTGGACAAAATTGGAGGTGATATTTCAGGTACCAACGCAATTAAGGAGGTCTGGCAAGGGACTGGGGGAGGAAAGGTTGGTCAGCCTCTCCTTTGTAGGACACTTCCAAAAGAATGATGTGAATGGAAATGAACAATAATCCCAATGAAATTTCTCCCCTGAATTTCTACAGAATTTTGCAGAAAATCTGAACCCTGTTTTTCTAGAGTATCATAACCAACTCTTTGCGGACACAGCATTGTTGCACTATATGCTATGTCAGCAAATGATGAATGCCATCCACAAAACTTTCAGCATGAATTGCAAATCATGTGTTATAATTGCATTCATCCTTTCAGTATTCAAACAAACACTAAGGTGGAATAAGTTATGTTATTGCACCGTATAGTTGTGTGAAGTTACGTTACAATCTTATCTACACAAAAATCCAAGAATATTACATGAACTTAATCTCAGTCAATTCACATTTCAGAAATTGGTGTTTTGCTAAGGCATTAACAAACAAACATATTCACATTTCACAGCAGCTCAACAAGAAAGCATAATAGAAAATAAGACAATAACTTTTGAGATGTATTCATAATTAATTTATGGAAGATATGCTAATTTCATGACACCAATAAAATAAAAGAGAACAATCTACCTCATTTCATCATTGTCTTCAATTTTTTATTGTCAGAACCATCATCTCCATCCTTTCCCTCCTACGAAACCAAAAAACACGAAGTTCAATCAATCAATTACTACAAACAAACTGAATCAAAAGTTCAAAAAACAACCCAGATTTTTTATCTTCAAATTAACAAACAACCTAAATCCTAAAAACTCCACCTCTCGTTACAAAAGAAAATTCAGATGGAACACAACATGACAGGGGAAAAAATAGCGTTAATTGTAACTGATTTATATTTTTATTAAAAATACAAAGGTGTGTTCTATCTAGACACAACCATTTACACAAAAATACAATTTCTACATCAACCATTGTTTTCAGCGAGCCTCAAGCAGGGGTGGCTGATGAAAGAAAGAAACAAAACAAGAGCCATGACAGAGGAGCAAAGTGCAACAAGTGATGCTACAACTGAAAAATCCATAACAGTGCAACAAGTGCTGCTACCAAAACAGTGTCAAATATAGAACAACACAAAGATAGCAGAACAACACAACTTAAAAATCAACCAAAGATTTATTGTTTATACTATTACTACTGCTCATAAAAGAAACAAAACAAGAGCCATGACAGAGGAGCAAAGTGCAACAAGTGATGCTAAAACTGAAAAATCCATAACAGTGCAACAAGTGCTGCTACCATAACAGTGTCAAATATAGAACAACACAAAGATAGCAGAACAACACAATTAAAGATAAAAATCAACCAACGATTTATTGTTTATACTATTACTACTGCTCATGAAAGAAACAAAACAAGAGCCATGACAGAGGAGCAAAGTGCAACAAGTGATGCTACAACTGAAAAATCCATAAATAGTGCAACAAGTGCTGCTACCATAACAGTGTCAAATATAGAACAACACAAAGATAGCAGAACAGCACAATTAAAGATAAAAATCAAAGGTGATGGATATGTACCATAACAGTGTCTGATATCGCATTGGCTGTGAATGTGTTTTGCATTTCCCTTTTCTTCATTGAGCTTCTGAACATTCTGAACTGTTGCAAATGATGCTGTTAGTAGCATCAGAACTGTTGCATCATTTAATGCAGAATCAAAGGTGATGGATATGTACCAGAAGAAATAAATGTCTTAACTAGCATGCTATTAAAATAAATGTTACTAGATCAGTTGTCTTTGTTTGTAGAATCGTTTCCGCCTGGCAATTGTCCTTTTACATTCTTTCGTCTCAAGAACGATCTAAGTTTTCAAAAGCTATAAAAAAGAAGCTGTCCATATTTCAAACCCTATTTTGCCCGGGGATACCTTTTTTTGCAATACCTTCTAACACAAGGATCTATAAATAGTTCATTCCTTTAATCTCTAATATGATTCATCAAATATGAAACACATTGGTAGCAAAATATACAAATTCTTAATTCTTAGTGGTGGTGCTTCTCACAGACATTAGGTGAACATGAGCATCAAACAAATTTATATTGAAAAAAAAAATATATATATATATATATAATAAAAAACTCCAGTATTATTAAAAAACACCCTTCATACCCTCCATTTTGTGTTTAAAGCAAAAAAATCAAATACTTTTGTTAAAGTTAGCACGCTGTGATTTGTTCTTTTCTCATACATACATCTATTTATTTTGTGATTTGTCTTGCAGATGATGTACACTCTGCAAATCTTGTATTTGCATTTTTCTATTTTGATGCTACTTCTACATGACATACACTTTTACTAAGCCCACAACGAACATGTGCAATCTCACAAATCAGTTGGAAATTTCCTTGCAATTGTTTTTTACTCACTTCTCATTTGAGAAAATTGAGGATAATCAAGAAAGAAAGAAAACTAGTCATTGATCAGTTCGAACATAGAGGCTTTGTACATTGTGGCCAGTAATTATATAAAATCTCTGAAATTTCTTATTATATAAAGGATAAATCAAGTTAAACACATAATTAGTCTGCATAGTTGCGCACAGAACACCAAATCTATTCCAACAACGAAAACATATCAACCTATATAAGAGTTACAAACTCACAAATATTAAGATTTAAGATATATAATAATACTAACAGCTGATTAATTTAATACAGCACCCGCTAATTAACTAACATGGTATAATCTGGCGTTTTGATGGTCTCTTTAATCCAAGAATAACAAGGACCAATCCCAAATAATCATAATTGTAAGAGACCTCAAGTAGTTGAAACTTATTTGCTGTCCAGGTTGGGACATAAACATCATCAAATGGTATCCTAGCTCAGAGTGTAACTAGCAGACTAATGTAATCAACAGCCAAAAATGGTATCCTAGCTCAGACTAATGTAAACAGCCAAAAAACCAATGTAATCAACAAAGACTAAAACATCAAACACAACAAAATCATCAAACAGACTAAATCATCAAACAGACTAAAACAAAAACACAACAAAATAAAAAAATACCAATCAGAGGAAGAAGCACCTTTTGAGAGGAAGAAGCACCTTTTGAGAATCCGAAATTGTGAAGGGGGTGAGCGCGAATGATTGTGAAGGGGGTGAGCGCGAATCTGAGAGAAATTGGGTGAGAGTGAAATTGGGGGTGAGCGCGAATGATTGAGAGCTGCGCGTGCTGAAATTGCTGAATCAGATGAAGAAAGTTGCGCTTGCGAGTTGATTGCGGAAGGGAGGAAGAAGGTTGCGCAGGAAAGAAGATTGGGATATAGGGAGGAAGAAGGAATCGCAGGAAAGAAGAGCGGTGGGAATAAAATTTTTGGGGGAATAAAATTTGTTAAAGCTCAGTTTGGGGGAATAAAATTGGGATATAGGGTTTTGGAGGTGTGGGAGGGAGACTGAAAATGAAAATGGAAGAGCGGGAGGGATGAAAAAATTGGCCAAAATATATAATGAGAAAGGCGCTTAAAAAAAGATAAAACCTGCGACCCTTAAGCCTAACAGTCGCAATAACAGTCGCAAAAGTGTAATCTGCGACTGTTCAAAGCTAAGGGTCGCAAAGTAAGTGTCGCAAAATACCTTTTTTCTTGTAGTGATAGGGTTACAGTGTTCAACGGGTTTATTTATGTTCAGACTACATATGATTTGATGATTGATCTTAGAAAATGAGTGAAAAATGCAGACCTTTTGAAATTGATAACATAAAATATTTTTTGGTTTTTTGTGTTCACCATTTTCCAGAAAAAAAAACAAAGAATAAAAAGACAGAGTCGAGGACAAAACGACTTGTTTATTTTATGATGGAAATACATGAAGCAAAAAGCCCTACAAAAGTTCACTTTCGTATCGGGCGGAACGAAAGGATTTATATATTATTTTTTTTTTAAAACGAAAAGCAAAAACAACAAAATATTATTTAGAACAATGAATAGCGGAAGGGACGTCAACAGCGACCCAATTGCGACGAACTCTGCCATGTGTCACAAAGCTAGCTGCCACCTCCTCCAGGTTGTTTTCAACTGGGTAAGCCTCTGAACAAACTTGCACCATATTAATAGATGCAGTCCCATGATCCGGGTAGTAGATTAGCTTGCACATCGGGACTCGACCCTTTGAAGGATAGGATGTTGGCCTGGATCAACTTTTGGACTTCGGCTTTCAAGGCATAACAATGCTCAACGTCATGACCGGATGCCCCTTGATGGAAAGCACAAAAAAGATGAGGTCTACACCCCCTTGGCAATCTTTCAGGTACCTTAGGAGGTGCCCTAGTTTGAACAAGATTTTTATCAAGCAAAGCGGGAAGCAACTCTGCATACGCCATGGGGATTGGATCAAAATGGGATATCCGCTGAACCCGATTCTGTTGTCGAGTTGCTGGGGAGCCTGTTGTCGAGGCTGTTGTTGATATTGTTGCCGAGGCCTTTGTTGGGGCTGGAGCTGATTTCTGGATAGCCGAAGTTGGGGTTCCAAAAGAAGTGGGATGAAAACTTTCGTCTGATAGAAATGACATCCCCCATGGGTAAGCTCTAGCCGTGCCGGGCGGTGGAGCAAGTATGGTAGAAGTTGGTAAAGCAAATAAGATTGGCTGCTCAAGAGTAGTGACAGCTGGTTGAGGAACTGACGTCTGGGCTTGGGAAGCCAACAGAGCATTCATCATGGAGGTCAACTTCTCCATCCCTTCCCGGAGATTGGCCACCTCTTCCCGAAGGTTCTGGTTTTCTTGCTCCAACATATCCATTCTTTTTCGATCAGCCATAGTGTTGTAAATGCAATTCAGTTTGTGGAGAATTCGTCGGGCCACTTTCTTGGACTAGGCAGATAAACCTTCGGAAAAACAAGACGTGAGACTCGGCTTTGAGAAACTATGAATGCGATATGATGCATGATTATGCTTATGCAAAAAGAAGAAAGATTTGTTATCGAAGGACTTTGTTGAAGTGATTGTAAACATCATGGTTTGAACATTTCATTTGAGCATCAAGGCCTTACAAAATAGTTCTTTTTTAGAAACCAAGCCAAGGGACCAATTCAAAAGTCCTTTAGTGAAAGCTAGATTTTTTTTTTTTAAAAAAAAATCTTAAGACCCCTAGCTTCCTTAAATCCAACAAATCAGTGCTCTTGAATGTGTACTTCCTAGTGCTCCTCTATGATGTTTAAAAAAACTTGTTTAAGTCCATCGGTAATTGGATGAAAAAAATGAGTTTATGCATGGATGCATGTATGCATGATTATGCTAAAGAGCGGAGAAAACATGGTGAGGTTTAAGTCCATAAGGTAGGAGTCAAGGGTAAACACGCCATTTGGTAAGGACTATGGTTTCATTTGTACCTGTATCACGGGTTCTACCAAGTTCCCAAAGTCCTCAACCCCTTCCAAATATCGTCGGGTTACGAGATTGACTCCCGATCCAATAATATTTGTAAGAAAGTCTCGTTTGAGTGTAGTATCGCGTATCAACTAATTCAAGATTACTCTTGGTTAGCCACCGCACTACGTCCTAAAGGCCAAGATGGGTTAAAGGTAACTAAAGGTCCTCAACTTCATAGGTCACTTGAAAATAATAATGCCGGACACGACTACTCATGCCGACATATTAATACTTCCAAGATTCCTCCATTGAGCGGGGTTATCACATGTGCCACATCCGAAATTTACCCTCGGAAAGACACTTTGATTATACCACCATCCTATCTTATGTTTCCCTCAAGTCCGGGTGTAGGACTTATCTCACCACTCACGTAAGAAAAAAAAACACATGCACATATTTACAACCTTGTTTTTGTTTTAAGCAAGTTATAGCACAAAATAATTAAATAAATTCAAGTTAGGCTCAACCCTCTTAGGGATGTCCCCAGTGTAGTCGCCATTTCTGTCGCAGTGATTTTCGGAGATCAAGCTATTGATTAGCGTTGACTCACTAATTTTATTTCACGACTGAACTTTTAATTTTTTAGATGAAAAGTGGAAAAAAGTTCTAAATTACCACAATTTCAAAGATTTTGGGTTCGGGGGTTAGTTACGTTTAGGGAAGGTGTTAGCACCCTAAACGTTCGTAGTACTCTACGAGAACCTCTTGATTTTGTTTATTTATTTTGGCTATAACTTGCTTATTTTTTTTGTTTAGAAAGAAAAGAAAGAATGAATTAGAACAATGCGAAAGGAAAATAAAATGTTTTTTTTTTGTATTTTTTATGATTTGGAAGGACAGAGTCCTCTGCCTACGTACCCGTGAGGGATCAAAACCTCGTAGTTCGGGGTAAAAAATGACGTTTGATTTGTTTGATGTTTTTTATTAGTTTTTAAAAAAGTTTTAAAAATAAAAGCCAAGTGGCAAAATGGGATTGGTTTGTGTTTTTTATTTTGAAAATGGTTAAAGTGTAATTAAAGTGGATTAATGATTTTTTAAAGAAAATAAAAAAGAAAAAAACGGACACTTGATTGAAAATCAAGGTTTATTAAGAAAAGATTTTTTTGTGATTTTTTGATATTTGCATGTTTTTGTTTTTTTTTTTATAATGGGCTAAAACTAAAAACGTAACTAAAAATTAAAGACGAGGAATTTCTGTGGTGACGTTGGATCACCACGAAATCCTTTTTGAAAGTAAACTACCTATTATTTTTTGTATTTTTTTCTTTTGTAAAGCGAAATAAATAAAAATAAATAAAAGACATAAAGCAAAAATAAATAAAGTGAGTGTCAGTGCAAATTCTCATTTATGATTTTTACATTGTACCTAAATACATTCTAATCAAAATAAAAAAGAAATGACAAAACAATAAATAAAAGGGAATTGCAAATGCATGACAATAAATATGCTAGAATAAAACTAAAATGAAAATGTATGAAATAAAAGGAAAATAAGTAAATATAAAAATGCATGATGTGCTAAAAAATAAAAGCAATAAAATGCATGTCTATAAATAAAGACTAAAAACTAAATGCAAAAAAAAAGAAATGAAAATAAAAGAAGAAAGAAATAAAAGAAAAAAAGGGTGTAGGGAGGAAAAGTGGGGGTGTGGATAGCGAATGAGTAGAGGAAGAGGAAAACAAAGAAACTGGGCCGAACTAGGCAGGCCTGGGTTGCTGGGTCTGTTTGGCTCTTTGGGTCAGCATATATATTTTTTTTCTGATCTTTTCTCTCATTTTCTTCTTTTTTCTTCTCTCTTCTTGTTTTCTCTTCCTCTCTTCTTTCTCTCACCTGAAACAAAACGGCCAGTAACTTGGGTTTCGGCGCGGTGGCCGGCCAGCCCAGGGGGCGGCGCCGCCGCGCCGGAGGAGATAAACTGTCCCTTTTTTTTTAAAAATAAATGCTTTTCGGACCCTCTCTCCTTTCTACTTTCAAAAATCCAATTGTTTTTTTTTCAAATTCTTTTCAAAATAGTGTGGATCTAAAAAAAACAAGTTTTGAAAATAAACCAAAAAAAGAACTACCTCTGTTGTTGGATGTTGTTCGGTTCTTGGTTTGGCCGTGGGTGGTGGAGAAACGCGGTGGTTGTTTGGAGTTAGGGTTGTACGGTTCGGATTTGGGCTGGCTTGTTGTTGTATGTGGTTGGGGAGGATGAATTTGTGGTGTGGAAGAGTGGTTTTGGTTGAGGGGCGTAGTGGTGGGATTGAGTGTTAGTTTAAGGGAAGATGAGTGGGACGGCTGGGTGATTTTTGGAGAGGGCCGTGAGTCTGTGGGAGTGTTGTGGTAAGGGTTGATTGTGTGGTTTAGGGGAAGATGAGTGGGACGGCTGGGTGATTTTTGGAGAGGGCCGTGAGTTTGTGGGAGTGTTACGTGCGTGAGTTAGAGGGCGTGGGGAGGAAGTGTTACTGTTGGTATGTGTGCCAGGCGTGTTTGTGTTCTGTGTGTGAAAAAATGGTGATGATTGCTGATGATTTTTTCTGATGGTTTTGCCGTGTTTCTTTTGATTTTGTGTTGCTGATTCCTCCCTTGTAATTCTGATTGTTCTCCTTTTAATCAAGCCATGCAGTAAATGATAATCAAAGCAAATGATGGATAATAAAGCAGCTTAGTCAAAAGACATTAAACAAAATCAGTCAAACATTAAAATGGCCATTAGAACCCATTAAACAAAATCAGTCAACTCTAAATAAATAAATAAAAAAAAATCCGAAAATAATAAAAAAAAATGTAAAAGAAATAAAAAAAGGTAAATAATAAAGATAATAATAAAAAGGAATAAAAAAAACAAATAATAATAAAAACTAAAAACATTGCCGCGTTCGGAAGAAAAAATGATGTATTTTAAAATACCTCCCTGTCGAAATTTCGTCAGAAACGACGACAAAATTCCGAACTAAAAAGACGAGTAAAAAAATAAATTTTAGGTCAAAAATTGGGGTATGACAAGATGCATATCATAGTACATATATATAAACTATTTCTATAACAAAGGTAAACTGTTTTCATGTAAGCTACGAGCTATTTTCATAAGCTCTACTGGAGTGTTTGTGGAAATAAACTGAAAGCAGCTTATGGACATGAAATATAAGTTGTTTCCAGTTCCACAAACTCTCTCAAACAGTTACACAAGTACATATATCATTAGATAAATTCAAATAAGTCAACCTAAATAGGCCTTCAGTGCTTTTGTTGCCGTTAGATAATACTGAACAGTCAGTAGGTGAAGATGAAATATCTAGTTTTAATATAATATCTTAGCATTTGACATGTATTTCTATTCCATACTAGAATTGATAATATCAATTTATAATGTTATAGTATGTTATTATTTATATGAATTTGTTCGTTGGACAGTGTTTTAAAGAAATACCCGACCAAATTTATTGGTTGTTGTCTTGCTGATCCAGCTGATGATGGAAGTGGGCTTAAGCAGTTTGAACATCTTGTTCTCAAGGTCAGATATGTGCCAAAGTCTGACACCGATAAGAAACTAATACACGTAGTTAAATTCACTCACTTCCATTTGTTTAAATTATTATCGATGTCTATGTGTCTGTATTAGTGTCATGTTCGTGTCTTTGATGGTGCTTCATAGATTTCATCATGCTGGCCAGTTCTTAGAAAGCGATTGATGTTTTCATTTTATTTGAATTAGGATGGGTACCGTGCTGTTAGATTCAACCCTTATTTATGGCCATCTGGTGAAAAGGTAGTAAACTTTTTTTCTTTTCAGTCATATATCAGTATGTTCATGGTATAAGCTGCAGAAATAGTATTAACTATATTACTTTGATTAGTTAAGAAGTTTGTAATTGATAAATCTATTGATGATTGTATCTACTAGTAAGTTATGCTTGTTTAGATTAACGGTGAATTTGGCAAAGTCACGATATGCCATTGTAATTTTAACAAAAACTACACTTCAAAAATCACAGCGCTGCAATGATTTTTTCAATTCATCGTCATTCCAAACATGCATTTATATCAACTTACATGAGTAAACAACATCATAGGAAGGAAATTTGTAGGACTGATTTAATTGTCGGGCTGGAAGATTGAAATCTGCAAAGACCTCTCTTATGAATAAGTTCAGATGGAAGGATACCTAGCAAGGGAAGACCCTTCTGGATCAATTTTTTGTCCTGAATTATTTTCAAATGATCTCATTGCAGATGACAAATGAAATAGGAAAGACAATTTTCAAAAGGGCTGGGGAACTCAATGTACCAGTTGGCTTCATGTGTATGAAGGTATTTTCCCCCCTTTTATTTTAAATCATGAGAACTATAATTTTAGCCTTGAATTTATTGTTCAATCCACTTTTACATTCAAATCACTTTAGCCAATTCAAACAAAATCAATTTTTGTTAATGCAGAACTAAACACACTTGGATCTTCTTTCCTACTTTTTTCCTCAAAACAAGTAATTAATATATGAAGTTTGTCATATCTCATTAGTCTCTTAACATTTTTTTAAATCCGTTTGATTAGTCTCTATTAGTATATCAAAATATAGCAGAGACTAATGTGATAAGTGTGACAAAATGTCAGAGAATAGAAATTGAGTAATATTATCATTAATTTGACTGACGAAGTAGGAGAAAAGGTTTAATTTTAGGGACAAAATTGGTGGTTAGTTTGTCAGAATATTTATATTTGTCTATTATTGCCCCACCCTTGTATACATTTGTTGGAACATATTTGATGAGTTGAATAATTTCAGGGGCTTGATCTGCATATTTCTGAAATTGAGCAATTGTGCACAGAGTTTCCATCTACAGTTGTATTGCTCGATCACTTGGCCGTTTGCAAACCACCATTGTAAGCTATATTGTGTTCTTTGTTTCAAAGGCTGAGAAAGTTACACTTACATGAATAATATGTTGCAGAAATGATGAGGAAGGTCTTGTGTTTTCCAAGCTTTTAAATCTATCTAGATTCCCACAAGTAAGTCAAGCATGCCCATATTATTTTGTTAATTGCAGTTTAATTTAATTTTGTTATAACATCAAGGTTTCTCATGTCAAATGAATGAAGAACATGATAAAAGGTGTAAATCTGCGAAAGATTATGTCTAAATACAGATATGATCTAAGTAGCACTAACGCCAGATTGAAAGCGTGTTCGGTGTCTGACATAGATATAACACCAACACACGTGGTCACATTCTATCATTTTCATTTTCATTCTATCACATTCTATCATTTTCATTTTCTCAAATTATTACAGTGCTTCATAAGATTTTTAAATACCTTGCCAAAGTAATTACAGTCTTTTATTTTTGGTTTCCTCCCTTAAATAGTGAAGCCTATAAGCATTCAGAACTTTGTAGTACTGACACTTCTAATCAAAGGCATGTCTGGTATTTAACACGTGTTGGTGTCCAACACCGAGATGTGCGATCACATTCAATTAATTGATTTTCTCAAATTAATACCGGTGTTGACGTGTTACTGTCATTGCTTCATAGATTTGGAATACTAAAATTTGAATTTATGATGACAGGTATATGTGAAATTCAGTGCTCTCTTCAGAGTATCAAGAACACAATTTCCTTATCTGGATTTGTCTCCTCTTTTGTCCCAACTTGTCTCTAGCTTTGGTGCTAATCATGTACTATGGGGCAGGTAACTTCCATACAGCAAAAATAGGAAGAACGGTATAAAATTTTGTTCAAAAAAATCATATTAAGCTTTTTTCAACCTTGTTGCTGTTGCAGTGATTTCCCATTTGTTGTTCCTGAATGTGGATACAAAGGAGCCAAAGAAGCAGTGCAGCTTATTGCTAATCAGATACCTTTGCCTTCTTCTGATTTAGAGTGGATCATGGGCAGGACTGCTGCACAACTCTTCCAAAGCCAGTTGACTGCTGCTAAGCAAGATTTTGATTGAGGTTGGGAATATAACCTCTTTGTTGAGCCTTAGGTTTGGTTTGACTTTTCATTCGTATGCTGCTGCTTTTCACCGCAATTTTATAGAAGCTCGATACCAAACTTCTACACTTTTCACTGTGTATTTGGTCACACTCCGCATAAGCAAACATGTACTTAACTGTTGTCTTACAAACAAACTATCTGTTGAATATAAGATAAACACATTGTGTCATAGATCATCTTTTCGAGGTGAGGGTAAAACTGCTTAACTGGTTTTGACTCCTACATTCTTCTTTATATGATTATTATTAGCAGAAGTTATAACTCGGATGGAATAGAAAAGCCTCAAATTGTGTAAACAGTAAACTAGGCAGTTGAGCATAACGGAATGGAAAGGAATGAAGCGAGTATTCAATCGTAAATTAGACGACAAAAATAGTAGATGCAATCGGCTGAATTCATTTTCTTTGAAGTCAGAGTCAGATAGCGATTGACAAAAATTGTATTGTGATTAATGTTATTTAGAATCAGGTTTGCTTATCAAGCGATAACACGTTTAAAGAACAGGCAATGTGTTTACAAAACTCAGAAGGCAATTGAAAAGCCACTTTCATTTAAGTTAGTTACACTGATCACAATAAAACATGATTGACAGACAACAAAATTCATTACAAAAGAATAAAATAAAAAGCCAAGATCATAAAACAAAGCAAAACTCATCAAATGCAACCATTATGTCTGTGTTTGGCATCAACATTCCTCCTCTTCTTATTCTTCCTCCTCAACTTGTCACATGTAAATGCTCTCTCAAGCTGCTCAACCCTTTGTGTAAGAGATGTAAGAAGTGTTGTTTGCTTCTCATTCCTCTCAAATAATTGTGCCATCATTTCCATCATCTTCTCATTATCCTCCACCATCCTTTTCAACATTTTCCTATTCCCACCATCTCCTTCCTTATAACAATTCTCCTCCTTATCCTCCTCAAATCCATTTCCAATTCTACCCTCCTCTTCTTTCACATCCACACTTTCCTCAATTCCTTCCTCTACCAAACTTGTTCCCACACTCTCTTCCTTCTCTTCTACCTCCATCTTCTCATCCTCAACATTTTCCTTCATCAAACAATTCTCTTCTTCTTTTACACATTTAACCTCACTACCATCCTCATTGTTCTCCTCATTCCCCAAAGTTTCAAAATTTTCACCTCCCTCATTCTCCTCCTCACACCCCCTATCTTCTTCCTCCATCTCCTCCTCCTTCCATAAAGCTTCCATTTTGTTACCTTCCTCATCTTCACCATCCTCCTCCTTCATCAACAAATGATCATCTTCTTTTACACATTTACCCTCACCACCATCCTCATTCACCAAAGATCCCATTTTTTCACCTCCCTCATTCTCCTCTTCACACCCCCTCTCTTTCTCCATACAATTCACCTCGCCATCCTCATTCACCAAAGCTTCAATTCTCTTACCACCATCATTCTCCTCTTCCTTCTCCAAACAATTCTCTTCACACTCAACAAACTTACCCTCACAGTCTTCAACTTCCTCTGTGGGGCCTACCATTTGAATCTGATCAACAAATTCTTGAAGAACAATGGCCCTTTTGATAAGCGACTTTCTCAGGTCCCTAAGAGCAGAAGAATGAAACACCCTTACAGAATCCAACCTAAGAAGCAAATTCATGATGGTTTCAGCGATCCTTATCCTCTCTTTTTGCTCCCTTTTCATTATCTTCACAGTTTCTTCAACATTCACCTTCTTCTCAATCTCCTCCAATTCCACCTTCATCTTCAACATCTTCTTCAAACTCTTCCTTACAAGAAACCCTCTTGCAACCTTCTCAATCTTCGTCGCTGAATCGGTTTTGTTTCTCTCTGATCCCACGAAATGAACAGGAATTGAAACCACCTTGGACGGTGCTTTCTTGTTGTAACGAGGAGAATTCCATTGGGTTCCGTACAAGGAAGAAGGTTGTGATGTTCTTTTGTTGTTGTTGTAGTTGTTCAAATGAAACATGTTGTGTTAATGTGAGTAATGTGACTGTTTTGTTTTGAGAGAAGAGAATTAAGATTGTTGTTTTGTTTTTGTGATGTGATATTTTTGGAAGAAAGATGAAGTGAGATTTTATAACAGATACGAGGTTGTTGTTGGATTTGGAACATTGACATGAATGTTCGAGAAGTTTCATGAAAAGAAGAGAAGAGAAGAGAACAGAAGCCAAGAAAGTTTCATGAAAATATTAGTAACGGTTTTGCTTACGTGGCATATGTGGGTCCCTCTATTTTGTTTTTCATTCGTTCTAGATAACTGTCGAAACATCCCTTAAAAAAAACATTAGATAATAGGCTTAAATGTACTTTTGGCCCCCTATGTTTGAAAAAGTTGTGATTTTGACCCCCTTTTAAAAAAAATGGATTATTAGACCCCCTAACTTTTGCCCCTTTTGCGAAAGGCTGATTTTGACCAAGTCAACGCATACGTGGCAGACACTTGTGTAATTATGAATTAAAAAATAAACAAAAAAGTCACGCGTGGCACTAATTAACGAGGTGGCATGTTGAGTTGGTTTTTTTATTTCTTTTCCAAATATCTTATTCCATTTAAAAAAATAAAAACTAGGGAGAGAGTAATTTGTAGTTTTAGAATTACAAAGAAGAGGAACAAAATCAAATCCACAAAACTCAAACCTTTAATTCCAAACCCAGCTCATCATCTTCTCCTTCCTCATCTTCCTCCTTTCAAAAATTCTAAACTTATTGTTTCTGAATTTGAAAAACCTAAAACTAATTTGGGGTTTTTTTCTGGGTTTGAAAAACCTAAAATTTATTTGGGTTTTTTTTTCTTCTGGATTCTGATTTTTTTTTTACTCTTTTGTTTTTGTTTTGGGTGTGGGTTTTTTTCCTTCTGGAGTTCGAATCAGCTGCGTTTTTTGGCGTTCGTCGACGTGGGTTTGATGTTGCTCCATCGTTTTCACTGTTTCGATTGTACCATGAACAGTGAAAACGCAGCTGATTCATTTACGTGGGTTTGACGTTGATTGTTGGATCTGTTTTGGACTCTGATGATGTTGTTATCACTACCGCGGATCTGAGTTTATGCTAAATGGTGTTCACGCTGCTCTTAATGTGTATACGGTGGAGGGGATTTTCCTTCACTTCCTTTTGATGAAGATGGATTTTGGGGATTTTCTTTCTCACGCTGTTGTCAGTGTTTTCACAACAATTTGTTGAATCTTTAATTGCAACTTTCACAACAAATTTGAATATAAGCATAGTAATTTAGAGAGTTGTTTATAAAGGTCACATAATATCTTGTATTTGGCATATGGGTTTGAGATAAATTCGGTGATGAATTTATGGTTGAAGATTGTTTTTGTTTTTTTAAGGAATTAATGGTTGATTTTTAATTCATAATTACACGCGTGGTTTTTTTGTTTATTTTTTAATTCATAATTACACAAGTGTCTGCCACGTATACGTTGACTTGGTCAAAATTAGCCTTTCGCAAAAGGGGCAAAAGTTAGGGGTTTAATAATCCATTTTTTTTAAAGGGGGCTAAAATCGCAACTTTTTCAAACATAGGGGGTCAAAAGTGCATTTAAGCCTAGATAATATTCATTCCGAAAAATCCTTTCAAAAAAATACATTTTCTAAAAAAAAACTTTAAATAATAAAGTTTTATATATGAAGCTCAAATACTCCAAAGTGAAGATGTACTTGTATCAGATACGTATCATATACCGATACTTCGTGGATACTCGCGGATACGTACATTCGGAGTATCATAATTAATTATTTTAATTTAAAATATATATTTTATCGAATACTTATAAAATACTCGATAGATACACACAAATACTCACAGAGACGTATCCTGAAAAAAAATGAAAAGAAAAAAAAGCGAGACTGTGTTGTGAAAATTTAATGAAGATGTATATAATTCAATTTAAGATATGAGTCACTATTATTGTTTTTCGATTAACCAATTAAAAATTATGTTTTTGGTGGATGAAAGTAACGAGAGAGAAGTGATTCAATCAATCAACATTAAACAAACTTTGTTTTGAGTTATTTTATTGATGCATTAGTAAAAGACCCGTGCGAAAGCACGGGTCACGTAACATTGCGATAATTATATAAAAATAATTAGATTGTTAAAATTGTAAAATGTTTATAGATATTAAATAAAAATTATGAGTATTAATGTAATATTTTTATTTTTTTATATATATAAAAATTTGTTAAATAGTTGAGTCACACCATTTATGAATTTTATTTGCATATATATGTGAAAACAAATTTTTATGTAGATATATGAGAAAATTGATAAGATAAAATTTTGAAAAACTCATGACTATTTTCAAAATAAAAATTAATTTAGTGTTTCTATTAAATAACTTTTTATTTTATATGTAAAAGACTGTTCAATGTTTGCACCGCACTCGTTGCAGATTGTATATACTTATATCTGTATAAACAAATTTTTATATACATATATGAGAAAGTCGATATGATTTTTTTTAAAAAAACTCATGACTATTTTCAAAAACAAAATTAATGTAGCGTTTCTATTAAATAACTTTTTATTTTTTATGAAAAACATTGTTCAATGTTT
Organism: Medicago ruthenica; assembly: GCA_018208015.1. Classification (NCBI taxonomy): domain Eukaryota; kingdom Viridiplantae; phylum Streptophyta; class Magnoliopsida; order Fabales; family Fabaceae; genus Medicago; species Medicago ruthenica. Next base: position 80,273,585 of record CM031377.1, on the reverse strand, counting down.
GCACTGCACCCGTTGTTGATTTTTTATTTTTATATATACATATGAGAAAGTCGATATCATAAAATTTTATAAACTCATGACTATTTTAAAAATATCAACATTAATGTAGTGTGTTTATTAAATAAATTTTTATTTTATATTTAAAACACCATTAAATATTTAAACCGCACTCGTTTAGGATTTTATATGCTTATATATGCAGAAGAAAATTTTTATGTACTGATATATGATAGTCTATATGATAAAATTTTAAAAACTAGCGACTATTTTCAAAATATCAACATTAATGTAGCGTTTCTATAACAACGCTAGGACCAACTGCACCATCTTGATACCTGTGACAAACTTTGAATTTCTTTTATACTATACAGTTAATTCATTTAGTGATTTTGTATTAAAATCCAACTCCCTCACAATATATATTAAACAATCTCCCTCTTTTCTAGTATCTATATATCAATATATAAAACTAGTAAAAGCCTCGTGTTTTCGCACGGTCAAGTAACATTACGGTAATTATATAAAAATAATTAAATTGTTAATATTGCTGAATGTTTAATGATATTAAATTAAAATTATTAGTATTAATCTAGTGTTTCTATTAAATATTTTTTTTCTTGTATATACAAAAATTTGTTAAATAGTTGAATTGCTGCAGTTGTGGTGACTATTTTAAAGACTCGTGACTATTTTAAAATATCAAAATTAATGTAGTGTTTTTATTAAATAAATTTTTAATTTATATGCAAAACACCTTTCAATGTTTGCACCGCTCCTGTTGCAGATTTTATATGCTTATATCTGCAAAAAACAAATTTTATATATGTATATGAGAAAGTCGATATGATAAAACATTGGAAACTCGTGACTAATTTCAAAATATAAACATTAATGTAGTGTTTCTATTAAATAAATTTTTACTTTATATGCAAAACACCGTTCAATGTTTGCACTGCACTCGTTCCAGGTTTTATGTGTTTATATCTGCATAAACAAATTTTTTTTTATACATATATAAGAAAGTCGATATGATAAAATTTTGAAAACTAATGACTATTTTCAAAATATCAACATTAATGTAGTGTTTCTATTAAATAAATTTTTATTTTATATTTAAAACACAGTTAAATATTTACACCGCAATCGTTGAGGATTTTATATGCTTATATATGTAGAAGAAAATTTTTATGTATCGATATGCGATAGTCGATAAAATAAAATTTTGAAAACTCATGACTATTTTCAAAATGTCAACATCTATACTATATATAAAGAGACTATATGGTTTTGGTGCACAGTTGTTATTGACATGATAAAACTAACAACGCGCTGCAACATATTCATCTCCACCTTTCGTCCCCTTCGTCATTTTCAGACCAGATTCATTGTCTTTGAGCACCGTCGCCGCGCCAATTCATGTGCAACAACCAAATTTCCTATGCACAACTTTAATTGTACAAATAATTAATTTGATTAGGAAGAAAATCGTTGGAATTGATATCGATTGTTATTTTATGAAGAAAATCATGCAGAATGTCGTAATTGTTAGTTTCCAATACATGTGCAGCAACCAAATTGATTGGGAAGGAAATTGATTGGAGGGACAAAACATAAATAAAATTGATTGAAATTGATGTCGATTGGGAAGAAAATCAGGAAAAATGAAAAAAGAACAAAACATGAAGAAAAGTAGAAGCAGTGGGAGTCGAAGGAGGTCTTGTGAGAAATAAAGGATACACGTTTGATAGCTTTATGTTACCAGGTTGTTAACCCATCAAAAACTAAGGATAAAAGTAACATAGGGTCAGTATGATATGATTAGAAATAAGTTTAAGTTATTCTTTCTTATTTGTGTACCAAACAGCAGATTGAATCAGGATATGATAGTTTTATCATATGCTATCATGTGCACCAAACGAACCCTTATATTATATTTGTTATATTGTTGTTATCATTGAAAAAGATAAGTATAATTTGTTACAATATGAATGTGCAAAATATTTATTATCTATACATATAATTTTAACCAAAATCAAAATTTAATGAAAAATATTATTCGTAATTTACACGCATTAAGCACAATAAAAAAACGAACAAAGGAGCAGGGAGTGCTGTTCTGAATGCTAGTTAATATGGTGTTTCTATTAAAAAAATTATTTTGTATATAAAATATCGTTAAATATTTGTTATGCACTGGTTGTAGATTTCCTGTGCTTATATCTTAAAAATCAAATTTTATATATACCGCTATGAGAAAGTTGCTATTGAATTTTGAAAATAATGATTATTTTAAAAATTTATGCATATCAACTTTCTCATATCGATACATATAAAATTTCATTTTTGCGATATAAGCACATAAAATCTACAGCGAGTGCGATACAAATATTTAACGATATTTTGTATATAAATAAAAAATATCTAATAGAAGCACTACATTAATGCGGTGCAAATATTTAAAGGTGTTTAAAATATAAAATAAAAATTTATTTAATAGAAACACTACATTAATGTTGATATTCTAAAAATTAATGTTGATATTTTAAAAATAGTCATGAGTTTACAAAATTAAATCATATCTACTTTCTCATATATGTATATAAAAATTTATTTATGCAGATATAAACACATAAAATCTGCAACGGATGCGGTGCTAACATTGAACGGTGTTTTGCATATAAAATAAAAAGTTATTTAATAGAAACACTATATTAATACTGTTTATATTTTTAAAATTTAATATAAAAATTTAAAATAATTATTAGTTTTAAAAATTTAATATCATCTTTTTCATAGCAGTATATATAAAATCTAATTTTTGAGATACAAACACATGAAATCTGCAACGATTGCAGTGCAAATATTTACAATATTTTGTATATAAAATAAAAAATATTTAATAGAAACACTATATTAATGTTGATATTTTGAAAATAGTCACCAATTTTCAAAATTTTATCATATCGATTATCACATACTTGTTGGAACAAGAAAGATCTTGTACAATTCCTTTAAGGTTTCGATGATAACAAAGTATTGAAGAACAATTTGATATACTAATATTTGTTCAAGTGTGCAGGATCATATAATATATCCATCAAGTATTGAACATGTATTAAAGCATCAGAAGCACAAGAGAAGCTCAAAAGACTATGGTAGAAGATCTGAAGAAATGTCAACCAGAAGTCAACACTTTGGATCAGAAGAAAAGGACGCCTCTCAGAAGCTGAAGAGATCATCAGAATCTGTGGAGATCATTAGACTCAGAAGACCTAGTTAGACACAGAATAACTCATCAGACTTGGAAGACCTTCAGACTTCAGAAGCTTCTGAGGGACCCAGACTCCACGTCAGATTTGTCGTCTTCTGTAGCTATCCACATCAAATGATCTGAGCACAGTTTTGTCTTCTTATGACCACGTGTAGAAACAAACAAAGAACTTTAAGGGCAATAAGAATGAATGGATACTTCCTGTTTCAGCAAAGGATTTTTGAATGACTATCCAACGGAACTATCCATATCAGGCAATGGCTCAACGTCATTGAATTGAAGCTTCTCAACGACTCTTAATGCGCTGACACTCTTCTCCAACGTCTCTTAAATCGCTGCCTATATAAGGAGGTGACGACCATGAAGAAGATTAACAAGACTCTGCTATTTTACTGTGTCATTACTCTGTCAAATGAAATAGCGCAAAACACTTATGATTTTTCTTATCAAAGTTTGTATCTTAGAAATCCTAGAGTTGTAAAAAGTCTGTTCATTTGTTCAGTTTACACCAATCATTTATATATCTAGTGTAAGAACAAGTTTGTTTATATTTGTTGTAAACAACTAGAAGTCTCTTGCATGCGTGCTTGAGCAATATAAGTCTCTTAGGATTGCCCTTTGAGCATTGAAATCTCTTGCCTGCGTGTTTGAGCATTAGAAGTCTCTTGGAATTGTCCTTGAGCATTGAAAGTCTCTTGGTAGTAACCTTGAGCAAAGACGTCTCTTGCAAGGGTGCTTGAGCATTGGGAAGTCTCTTGGAATAGTCCTTGAGCAATTGTAATCAGTAGTGATTATAGTGAAATCTCTTAGAACTGCAAGGGGACTAGACTACTCCTGTGTTGTGGGAGGAACCAATATAAATTGCTTTATGTCTGCTCCTTTTCTCTTTGTGTCTTTATCCTTGTGTTTATGTACTTATCCGCTGCATTCAGATTCTAAGTCAGAATCTGTACACCTCAGATTCTGACCAGTATTAACACCAAGAAAAAGAAACTAGAAGAAGCCAACACAATTCAACCCCCTTCATGTGTTTTTCTCCTTCAATACTGGTACATAAAAAATTTCTTCTGCATATATAAACATATAAAATCCTCAACGATTGTGGTGCAAGTATTTAATGGTGTTTTAAATCTAAAATAAATATTATTTATTAGAAACAATACATTAATGTTGATATTTTGAAAATAGTCATAAGTTTCAAAAGTTTTATCATATCGACTTTGTCACATATGTATATCAAAATTTTGTTTATGCAGCAGATATAAGCACATAAAATTTGCAACGGATGCAATACAAACATTGAACGGTGTTTTACATATAAAATAAAATTTATTTAATGAAAAAACTACATTAATTTTGATATTTTGAAAATAGTCATGAGTTTTTAAAATTTTATCATATCAACTTTCTTATATATCTACATAAAAATTGTTATGGTTGCATATATAAGCAAATAAAATCCACAAATGACGTGATTAATTTAACTATTTAACAGATTTTTTTATACGTTAGAGAAAAATATTTAATAAAAATATTACATTAATATTGATAATTTTCATTTAATATCTTTAAACATTCGACAATATAATTATTTTTTATATAATCACTGCAATGTTACTTGATCCGTGCGAAAACACGAGTATTTTACCAGTTTTAAGTAAATCTTCCAACAAAACTTATACAGTGATGTGTTATTATATTAATATTAAATATTTAAAAACTAATTTGTTATATTTTGGTTTTTTATGTTATATTTTTAAAGTGTAAGATTTATTTGTCATGATTTTTTTTACGGTCTGATATCTTTAATTATTCGATCATCAATTTGGTTCCTAAAACATCCCTAAAAAAAAAACTGGTTCCTAAAACATAAAATTGAATAAGAATTATTCTTGAACTCAATTAAAATTTAAAACTATTTTTTAAAAATATTGAAATTTAAAACTTGCTAATTTAGAGCCATGCTTAAAAAATAATTTCAAGTAAATTTGAATTTATTTTCATCAGTATGTTAAAATATTTTTTCAAATAAAATTGTAAACTAACGTTTAGTATTTAGTTTAATTAAAATCATTTCAAATTGTCTTTTTTTTATATAAATTACAAAAAATATTTAGCCAAATATTCTTATTATAAAATTAAAAAAATTAAGAAAGTATTGGATGCAAGATAAAATGTTGGTGCTCATTGTCTCTGGATGTATGCTCTCCAAACGGGTGACGGGGGAGGGGATACATGTAAAAGACACTCTGATGTCAAATGTCTAACCTTAGTTTTGAAATGTAATCAATCCGACTGTTGTATAAGACCTAATTGGACTACGAAGAGAATCAGGAACTGAAATTTCGACGATCGGAATCTTTTGTATGAGTCAATCCGACAAACTATCCTTTTAGAAACACAGTCGACGTGGAAGGACGTCTTTCCCACGATTAAAAAGCACCCAACCGACTAACAGTATCAAAAATATTCAATTTGACCGTTAAATATGACATAACCGGACTAAGAACGAAGTAAAAACTGGAATTTTGACGACCAGAATCATCAGTATAAGTCAATCCGACAAATTATCCCTTCATAAACCTAGTCAACATGGAAGGACATTCCTCCGATGACCAAAATGGACTCAACCAACTAACGATATCAAATAAAATCAATTCGACTGTTTAATATAATCTAATTGGATTAAGTAGGAACTGAAATTTCGACGATCAGAATTTTTGGTATAAGTCAATTTAACAAGCTATCTCTTCAAAAACATAGTCAACATAGAAAAACATTCCTTCGATGAGCAATATGAACCCAACCGCCTAACATTATCAAATATAATCAATCCGACCGTTGAATAGGACCTAATTGGACTAACAACGAAGTATGAACTAGAATTTCAATGATCAGAATCTTTGGTATAAGTTAATTCGATAAACTATCCCTCTAGAAACTCAATCAACATGGAATGACATTCTTCTGACGACCAAAAATGGACCCAACCGACTAACGATATCATATATAAAAAATTTGATTGTTGAATATGACCTAATTGGTCTAAGAATGAGTCATGAAATAGAATTTTAACGATCGAAATCTCTGGTATAAGTCAATCCAACAAACTATCATTTTAGAACAATTACAACCATGGTCGTCAAATTGAATTATAACAAAGATTCATATCGTCAAAATTCCACTTCCCGTTTAGTTCTTAGTCCAATTATATCATATTCAAAAGAATTAATTGCATTAAACAATATACAATTAATTTTAATTTAAACAACTGAATTATTAAAATATTAATATCACACATTTAATTACAAGCATTTAATAATAATATAATGCAGTACTCAATTGGATCTTTTATTGCTTGATATACTATTGAATTCATATAGCAACCCAATTTTAATCATGCATTAATTGATCATAATTTAAAAGACGGATATAAATTAAATTAAACAAAACGTTAGAATTTCTGAAAAAGACATCTGGTGTAGGGGGTAAGGTTTGTGTGTATTGTACGTAGAGGTCGCTGGTTTGATGCCTGTTTCGGCGATAATTTTGTTCTTTTTTTTTTTTTTAAATTCTGCATCTTCAACCTCCAGCCGGGTCATACCGATCCGGTTGAAACTCCTACGCGACCCGGTACAAAAAACCACAACTTTAAGCATTTTTAACACCGAATACTCAATGTGATTTCAAACAATTTTCTCCATCTTTAAACACTCAAAGTGAAATCAAAATTTTTAATTTAAAAAAAAAATAACCAACCTTAGTTATGGAAACAAATGACCCTTTTAATTTATAAACGGTTATGGAAACAAACAATCGACTGTTGTTGTTGTTCAATAAGTACTGAATATTATAAAAGGATTTTTTATGTTGCCATGAACACTAGTGTTATTATTTGTCATGAACTGGTGATGATGGTAAGGTTGATGAACTGATGATGGTGGTGAGGGTGAAAACATGAGCACTAGTGTTATTCTTGGAAGAGTGGTTGAACGAAGAAGAAAAGAAAAAAAGAGGTATGGAGAGAGGAGAGTGATTGGATTGAAGGAGGAGTCTAATTAATTTGTTGATTTATTTAAATTGTAAAATGTCATTAATGCAAGTGGGGTAAATATGCAAATATTAAAAGAAATATGCTAAATGTGTAAAATACTCTATAAGTGTAACTATTTTAGTGGAGTACACATGGTTATTTTTTATTGGTTTGGGTAAATTACCCACCTTATTTCAAAGGCAGCCTAGGCCTCACCAAAGTTTTATATATGAAGCTCAAATACTCCAAAGTGAAGAAGCACCTGTGTCTGTTACGTATCAGATACCGATATTCCGCGGATACGTACACCCGGAGTATCAAAATTAATTATTTTAATTTAAAATATATAATTTATCGAATACTTATAAGATACTTGATAGATGCACATAGATACTCACAGAGACGTATTCTGAAAAAAATGAAAAGTAAAAAAAGTGATTGTGTTGTGAAAATTCAATGGAGGTGTATATAATTCAATTTAAGATATGAGTCACTATTATTGTTTTTCGATTAACCAATTAAAAATTATGTTTTTGGTGGATGAAAGTAACGAGAGAGAAGTGATTCAATCAATCAACATTAAACAAACTTTGTTTTGAGTTCTTCTCCAATGTTCACACACACACACACAAGCTTCTTCTTCTCCAGTCACCCTTCAAGCTGCAACAAAAACCCTAAAAAATAAAATCTTGAAATTCATGGCATCCCCACACACACAGGGTTCACACACACAATCATTTTACGGTTCCTTCGTTTCTGGTGGAACATGTAACACCCTAAACCCCACATTTTATTTTCTAATAAAATTCAATAAATAATTAAACACGCCAGGGTGTCACACATCTTAATCAATCCAAAAATACTTCATTTAATATTAAAAACGTCGCAGCGGAATAAATTTTAAAGTATTCAAAGTAATTGTCACATCATGAAATCAACATCAAAACTGAATTCAAAATGAATTCTAAAACAAAATTTGAAATAAAATAAATCCTCATTCCCTAGTGTTACTAATCAGAGCATCGATTCGATAAAGACTCCCAAAAGCGACAAATAAACGAGTAGGCTCCAAAGCTATCCTCAGAGACTCACTGTTACTAAGATTCTTCTTCCTGCAAATCTACACCACAAAGGCGTAGGCGCCCAACCCGCCACTAGAGGGTGAGAATATATTCAACATAAAGAAAGTATAGACACATGTATAGATTCAGATAAATTATACATAACTCACAATAAACATGTATACATCACGCCAATTATATTCATAAATAATTATACACTTTCATTTAATAACATCAGCAATACACGAATCATCATCACATAATAACAAGTAAGCATCTATAACATTTACGAATATTAGTAAGTATTTAACAAGATACTAGTCATTCATACATAAGCATATAAGGAAACTCATCATTGAATATCACATCTTTAAATAGCTACACATCTTTAAATGACACATTTTTTGATTTCACATCTTCAAATAGACTTACAAGCATGTATGTAATGTCCCTAACTCGACTCTATATGCATGTGGTACCGGTTTTGGATATCAGAGGTATGTTACTGATTTATCCCCCATCTTTAAATCACATCTTTAAATCGGACTGACCATGAATGCATGAACATTAAACAATGACTCAACAATCCACATCTTTGTATGACTCAACAATTACACATTTTTAAATAACACATCTTTATATGACACATCTTTGTATAATCACATCTTCAAATATCACATCTTTATATAACACATCTTTAAATCACACATCTTCAAATAACACATCTTTATATAACACATCTTTAAATCACACATATTCAAATAGCACATCTTTATATAACACATCTTTAAATAACACATCTTCAAATATCACATCTTTAAATAACACATCTTCAAATATCACATCTTCAAATATCACATCTTTATATAACACATCTTTAAATCACACATCTTCAAATAACACATCTTTATATAACACATCTTTAAATCACACATATTCAAATAGCACATCTTTATATAACACATCTTTATATAGCACATCTTTAAATAACACATCTTCAAATATCACATCTTTATATAACACATCTTCAAATATCACATCTTCAAATATCACATCTTTATATAACACATCTTTAAATCACACATCTTCAAATAACACATCTTTATATAACACATCTTTAAATCACACATATTCAAATAGCACATCTTTATATAACACATCTTTATATAGCACATCTTTAAATAACACATCTTCAAATATCACATCTTTATATAACACATCTTCAAATATCACATCTTCAAATATCACATCTTTATATAACACGTTTATCTACACATCTTAAAATCACACATTATCTTCACATCATCAAATAATTACTCCTCTTAAAATAATATATTTAAAAATAGTAGAAATAATTTCAATTATAGCTATTTTATACATAAATTACTTTGAAAATAGATAGGCAACAAAAACTCAAAATTGATTTGGTTGGCTAAATTCAAGTAATCAAAATGATATTTGATTCACGTTTTCAAAAAGCAAACTTATCTCATTATCATTATTATTCTTTTTTTTTAATTAAAAATTAAAGGCAAAATAAAATCACATGTGTGTGCCGATCCAAAACTTAAGCAACTAGATCCAATTTACTCACAGGACAAAAGAAACTTAAATATAATAAGGCCTCTCAAATAATTCAGCAATATACGATAAAAGTTCAAACATATACTCAGTAACTTATTGTATACAAAAAAGGTTTGTCAACACACAGTTTTATGCAACAAAGAAAATATTCCCAATTTACAAATTAGGGTTCACACATTAATAGGGTTAATCTATGAAACGAAAATCAAGGATGACCATCGAAAATAACTTTTTACCAATCTCAGTAAATAAAACTAATTATAGCGACATAAAAGAACACAAATTTAATCATAGATTCACCAAAAGAATGAGAAAACAACGAAAATTAACAACCCTTCACTACCCACATGAGTACACAACCCTTATGATGAATAAAACTCCCCTCTTACCTTAAATCAGCAAAATAAGCAACTTCTACGGTTAAGTTTCTTTCTAAGCTTCTCTCCTTGCCTCTTCTCTTCACAACCCTAGTTTCCTTGAGTCTTCTCTCAATTCTGATCTTTGTGTTTTGTAACCTCATTCTCTTATGACTTTCTTCTATTTATAATCTTTTAATTGGGCTAGGTTCTTCTCATAACTTTTACACCAGTTTATTCTCCACTATTTACACTTCCTTCTTTCCTATTTAATTAAAACACTACTTATTTACTTACTTAAACCTCCTTTTTACTAATACACCTTCATTCTCTCATGTTCACTAAAAATATCATTTTCTCCTTAATTTCTCTTAATCTCCTATTTTTCAAGAACTAACTAACTCATCTATTCGCTCAATACCCACAATCCAAAAACTTATTTTGAAAACATCAAACAGATATTTCCTAATAATATTAATATTGCTAATATTATATAACAATAATACTAGTAAATTAATATTTAAAAATCGGGCTGTTACAGAACACATGTGTTTGTGCTAATCCCCTACAACAGCAGATTCCACTTAGGGGGGAACCATGCATAGAGAGGGTTTTTGAAATTCATAAATCAAAACAACATTAGAAGCGCATGAATGATTTAGAAAAACACAGATAATTTCATTAAATCACAGATACATACCTTCAGCCTCACAACTGATGATTTCGGTGTTGTAAGCTTCAAATCGCAAATTACGAATCGATAATGTTTTTTGGGTTATTCAAATCGCAACTTCGGCTCACAAATTCTCTGTCCAAATGGTGTTGCCTCGGTTACCAAATCGCGTTTCCAGATTGAAAATGTGTTCTAGGATTTTATCTTCTCTTTTGCTTCTTTTCCAGATTGAAAATCGCGTTTCTTTTCTCTCTTTTGCTGTGTTTCTTTTTCTGAAAGTAATAAGAGGGTTCAAGGGTAATTAGCAAAAAATGAAATAGTAAAATAATATGTTAAAATAAAGTGTTTTTTTTAACAGATAGTTAATATAAGGGTAACTATGCAACATTTTAAAAAGATAAAGGACGAAAACGGGAAAAAAAAAAGATAAAGGATGAAAATGTTACCTAAAATTAAGTTAAGGGACTATTTGTGTAATTTTGCATAAAAAAATTCACTCAGGAAGGAAATTTTTAGGTTTTAGTTTTGATGAAAACATGAAAGGGGGGAAATTTGTTTGATAACCCACTCAAAGTTGAAGCTTATAAAATAAAAAATTAATTATCTTTTTTGTGACCAATAAATCGGTGGCTACATAATATAAGTAATTTTTATTTTAAAAATTAAGAAATTAAGAGAGAGTATAGACATGGATATTTGGCTAGCTAAAAAATTGGTTTTTAAATTAGTCGCTAAATAAATTTTGTGACCGATTTAGAGACCAACTTGGTTTTGGTTAATTGTTTACAATAATCGGTTGTGATTTCGGTCTCTACTGTGACTAACTTATTTTGGTGTCTAAATCGGTCTCTAAACGACAGCTTTCTAGTAGTGGAAAAATGTTAGAATTTTAGTTGTTCGATTAATATTTACTCTTTCGTCCAAATTTAAACCCGAAATTTTCAACTCTTTATCTATCTATCTATCTGCCTAACACCTTAGAACATTTACACAGAAGATAGTTTGTAAAAGAGTCAAAAGCCTAACATCCAACAAAAAAGCATCTATACTTAGGTTTTAATGTTGTAAGTTTTGGGTTTTGAAACTCATTTTCAAAACCAAAACATATTTGGTTTATTTAATTTTTAGGAAATGTTAAAAAGTGTCTCTAGGACACTAGTTAAAAAATTTAATATATAAAGGTATTGTATTGAAAAATCAGTGTCATAGAAGTGCTAGTTAACATGACCCTGAATTTTTTCCTTATTTTTAAACAAAAAGATAGGTTTTAAAATTTTTGAGACGCATCGGGTTGTAACTCCCAATAGGAGCGAGCAGGAGTTAAACCTCGAGAGGTTCAGGAATTATGATCAAAGAAAGGTATTTCTTGATTTTTTTTTTTTTAGGGACATGTGAGTAATTGAAGAGGCCTATTGAGCAATTTTCAAACATCACAATCGCAACCCAAAATGAATTTAACTACGGGCCATCTTTGCATAGCCTATAACAACAAACAATTTCTATTTTCACCCTACTCTCTTATCATGCACCCTACTAAATTCCATAAATACCCCTGTTCATATTATATAATTTGAATTGCTTTGTGGGGATTTTCGGATTGTACAATTTGAAATGTGTTTAAACTGCTTTTCAATCAACTTTTTAAAACAACAATGACATACATTATTAAAATGGCATAAATAACTAAAAAGGAAAAAAAGAAATAAATTTAAAGAGACATGAAACAAAATATCAATATTATTATACACCTAAGCCTAAACCTGCGATACAATATTTGAATATATTTGATTATGGATCAATATTGCATAATATATTTACATAGTGATAATGCTTATTACGATAAATTATTATACATCTAAACCTAAACCTATGTTACAAGAAGATGCAGGGGGGAGGAGGGGAAGGTTTGTTTCCTTTCCAAATTCTAAGAAGGAGAGGAGGGAAATGTTTGTTTCCTCTTGCACATCCTAAGAAGGAGAGGATGAGAAGGTTTGTTTCTTCTTGCATATCCTCATAAAGAGAATATGAGAGAAGAAGACTATGATGAGAAACCCAGATACAGACAGAGGGTGCGAACTTGCAAAGCGGGACATTTCACTCTGACCATTCATACTATCCCTACATGATGAGCGGAACCTTTGTATGAAAGGTCATCGATGAAATATTGGCATCATGAACGCTATAAAAGAGAAGGAGATAATGTGAGTTATAATGAGAATTTGTAAAGAATGAGTGGGTATTTATAGGGAAATGATGCCACAGAGTGTAACAGTCAGTCAATGGAAGGGAAAACACATGCTAAATTAATCAATCTTGCTGACCAAGCCACCATCCACATTCGAAACTGGTTCAAATTATATATAATCTGGAACCATCCCAAATTGTTCAGATTATATAATCTGAACTGGTCCAAGACTACATAAAAATTCGTACTTTGGAAGGTTTAGGACATTTCAGATTTTTATAGTCTTAACCGGTCAAGTACATGATTTTTCTATGATCCACATTTCACTGACAGTTTCTATGGTCATCGACGCACAAAAACTTCTATAAATAGGCATGTTTGGTTCATTTGTTGTAAAACACAACAAAGAACCATGAACACTTATCTAGTAGATCTGAACACTAAGTTAGTGCAGTTAACTACAACGAGAGAAAATCCAATCTGCTTAGGGTTCAATTTGATGTCACAATGTTTGGGTTGAAGGATCAACTGTAATAAAATAGTTGTCGACTCAACCACAAAGATATAAGGAGGATCAACAATGTTGAGTATCGCCATCCATCGACCGAGCTGAAAGTGTCCAGTTCACCCAGATGAAGCTCATGAACGATGACGATGTGAGAACCATGTTCTCAAAATTTGACAGTACAGCTTTAAAAGACCGATCTAGTTTGACACTTCCTTGGTCATATATTTCGAAGATATTGGGCAAAATTTGAATCGATTCAGAACCTACAACGTAATCAAGACTTGCATGGACATACCAGATAAAGATTTAAGCTTGGTTCATTCATGATCTTGTGTGTATTTTATTATGTTAGTTATGTTGTTAAAATTATTACTTTTAACTAGCGAAAAGACGAGTGCCCGTCTTTCCGCTCTTTTTATTGCACTAAAGTTTGAAAATTATGAACGATGTTTTTCTATGAAATTTTGATTTTGATTAAAAGTATAAATATAAATGAATTTTGCTTTCAAATTATAACAAACCAAATTAACCTTGTTTATCTATTTCAATGACACCAACAACATAACAAAAAAAATATAATATAAATTCTTATCTTTTTAATGACACCAACAACAATCATTATTATAGAAAATATTGTTTTAGAGTATAATTGGGATAATCAAAAAGTGAGCCCAAAATCTTATATATATACTCGATCTAGTTTGTTGCACTTTTTAAAACATAAAGGAAAAAAATACTTGACATATATTCATATTGTGTTTGTTACATTTTTTTTTTAAATTTTGAATTCACTCCCATCAATTATTTTTTTCAAAGAATAAAGGATAAGGAAAAAATTGATATATCGTGGACAATAAAGATTAAATTTGTTACATTTTTTTTTCTAATATTTGAATTTATTCTTATCTATTTGTTATATGTGTTATTTGTATTTAAAGTTGACGCTAATTTGAAAAAGAGAAAAAGTCAGACCAAAAAAACCAAGAAGGGCTATTATATACAGTATAGATGTATGTTGCTAAAATTAAATTTCTCGTGTTATAAATCCTCTCACACCCTTCAAACTTCAAGTTTTAAGACAATCTATTACTAATTCAAATTATATAATCCAAAATATTCTACTCCCTCCGTTCCTTTTTAAGTGTCTCTTTTGTAGAAAAATTTTGTTTCTATTTAACTGTCACTTTCAAAGTTCTATGTAATATTAAACGTTGATTTACCAATATTACTCTTAGTTATTTATTACAGAGAAAGAAATATATGAAACAAGATATTAAATGAATGAGGTTATTATTGAAAAATGATAAATTATTGTATCAAAAGTAGCAACATTTATTGATTATCTTGGTTTGTGTAAAATATCAAAATTTGACAATCAAAAAAGAACAGAGGTATAATAATTTTTTTTTATAGAAAAAGATAAAGAAAGTTGAAAAGTCCCTATTTGCGTGGGATTTTGTTAGAGAAAATATTTGAAAGAGGAAAGAAAACATGTGTGATTTCCAATGTATTTACCAACCTAAGCAAGCAATGAAGAAAAAACAACAGAAAGGACAAAAAGTGTGACTACGTGAGTACGGTTCCGCCGCCTGAATCAGGAAAGTAAGCAGGCATGCTTGCGGTTGATTGAAGAATTAAGGCCATGCCTTTACTGCCCTTCAACACCAACTGCCACTTTGTCACTGCTTTAGGTCAACATTGCATAAACATAACATCCCCTCTATTCCTACCTCTATACTTACTACTAGTACCAGACCCAGTTTATAATATATAGTGGGTCTTGCTAATGAGTGTTGCTGGGTCACTCTTTAAGGATTTTAAAATAAGAATTTTTTTTTATAAAAAAGTTAATTATTTTAATTTTTAATCCATTGATTACACAAACTTTTATAAAAAGTTATCATTTAAAAGTTTTAAAGATTGTCCTCATTAACCTTTTCAATATCTATTTAATTTCAACCGTTTTTTATGGTCTAACTATAATAATTTTTTTTTTTTTGAAAATTTCATATACTAAAATTGTTATCGTTTAGTTTAGATTTTATCCAAAAAGAACTACTCCATCATATTTTATATAGACACTATATTAAGCATGATTAATTTTTTTGACAAGATTAAGCATGATTAAGAAACACTCTCTTCTCTCTCCAACCGATTGCTCTCTCCGATGAACAGTAACGGCCGCCGATTGCTCCTAAGGTTTCCACCTTCACCGTAAATCCTAGCTGCCACCTCCTGGGTTGCCGCCGCGATTTTCGGCTAGAATCCTTAGTGTGATTTTGTTCTCTTCTGACCCATGATTGTCTCCTAAAATCATGGTCTAGATGCTCCCTGTTTGACCTTGGTATTGATTCTGTTTGATTATCTGTTCTTTATGTTTCCTACAGTCAAATTTCTTACCATCATCTCCATTAAGGTGCCATGATTACTCTTTTAATTCACCTTTTTCTCCTGTTAACAACCTTACCAGTCTAATTCGATTTCCATTTTTACAACCTATTCCCAAACCCTAATTCACATTCTCACTTATCCCTAACCCTGTTTCCATTTTATGCAACATGTCTTTGCCATTTTAGTTTGCTTTCACGTTTTCCTCCTCTCCCTCACTATACCTTGTCGTGCTTCTGTTCCCATGGACCCTGCACATTTGACCATGGAGGGTCTCACCTTGGCCGATGAAGGTTTAACACTTAATCTTGATTCTGATGCCGCGGCTTCTACAATCCTGGACCATTGCTTGATTGGACGTGTGTTGGCTGATCGAGAAATCAAGGAAGCTTACTTTAGTGAAAGAATGGTGCGTGTCTGGAAGCCAGGCGAAACAGGTAACGATCCTGAAATCTGATGGTGACCGTTACCTTTTTCAATTTAACCACAAATTGGATGCTGCACGTGTTCTGGACGAAGGGCCATGGCTCTATGACAACTTTCACATTGTGATTGATCGCATTGCTCCCGGTGCTGTGCCAAAACTTGTGCCGCTGAATCACTTGGACTTCTGGATACAGGTGCATGGGCTGCCGTTTGGTTTCATTCAACCAAAGGTAGGTCAAGGAATAGGCAGCTTTCTTGGTGCTCTCCAATCTTATGATGCTCGTAACACAATTCACAGCTTTTATATGCGGCTTAAAGTTCGTGTTGATGTTACTGTTCCGTTGAAAAAAGGATGGCAAGTTCGTGCTAACAATGGTTCTTATGTTTCTGTCACTTTTAAATATGAGAAGTTGGGTGTCTTTTGTTACAGGTGTGGCATTTTGGGACATACCGATAAAGTGTGTCCTGAATTGTTGAATTGGAGTCGGATGATGGTGTTCGTAACTGGGGACTTGACCTTAAGCCTGTAACTCACCGTGTTGGAACCTCGACAACTAATAAGTGGTTGAAGGACCCTATTCCCGCTGCTGCCCCGAGTCAAAATCCTTTCAATGGGGGTCATGTGCTTGGCCGAACCAACACAGATGCTGCCGGGGTGAATTTATCTACCTTCAATGACCGTATGCTTGTTGTTCATAACAAGATAAACTCTATTAAACAAGGTGTGCTTGCTGCCCAGTCCGCGGTTCAGGCTCGTTATGGTGCTGGTCCGAATCCTACTTGTCAGGTGCATCTCCTACCCTCCTCATCCATAGGTACCACGATATCCAGCTCTTTTGGAGGCCGGCCCCTTGTTCTTGGGTTACCGGCGGCCACACCTCTTGCAGGACATAAACATGTTTCAGCTGATAATGAAGATGATCATGATATTGCGGGTTCCGAGCTAAAAAAGAGAAAGCGTGTTTTAGCTATTCAGAATGGTGAAACCTCTTCTGTTGGGGATGGGGTTGAAATCAATGATGTAATAGGACAAAATGTTAGTGCTGGGGGGAGGATACTGAAATGTTTGTAAGCTCTAATCCTTTGTATGATGAACATGTTGTAATGGCAGGACTTGATGATCAGGCCTGCCTAAATAAATGAGTCTAGTAGGGTGGAATTATCGGGGTTTAGGTAGCCCGAGCGCAATTCTGGATTTAAAATACCTTGTCCGACACTTCAATCCGGATCTCCTCTTCTTAAGTGAGACACTTGTCCACCGCAATAAAATTGAAGAATTACGTTACTTGTTTGGCTATGACTCTTGTATCTCTGTTGACCGCACTGGTAGAGGCGGGGGTCTTGCTATTTTGTGGCGCACATCTTTAAATTGTCAACTTATTGATTTTTCTTCTAATCATATTACTGTTGAGATTATTGATCCTGCTCTTGGCTCTTGGAGACTCACCGGCTACTACGGGTATCCTGATGGGGTTCGTAGACATGCCGCGTGGAATTTTCTCCGACATCTTTCTCAACAATTTGCAGGTCCTTGGTGTATTTTTGGCGATTTTAACGATCTTCTGGATGCAGGCGAAAAAAGGGGGCGCACCTCTAGACCCCAGTGGCTGATTAATGGCTTCCGGCAAGCTGTTATTGATTCTGGTTTGTCTGATGATCCGGTGGAGGGCTATCCCTTTACGTGGTTCAAAAGTCTTGGCACGCCGCGAGCGGTGGAGGAAAGGTTAGATCGTGCACTTGCTAATTCATTGTGGTTTAATTTGTTTCCGGAAGCATCTATTGAAACTCTTGTGGCACCTGCTTCTGACCATTACCCTATTCTTCTCAACCGTGTACCTAAGCCTAGGCCGCATTCCTCAAAGCGCCATTTTGGGTACGAAAATGCTTGGCATTCAGAACCAGGTTTCCAGGATATGGTTACTAATTCTTGGTAGATATACTCTGATAATCATATTATTCCTAAGCTGTCTTCTTGTGTGGACGATATGTCCGCGTGGAGCAAATCTCATTGTCATCAGTTGAAGCATGACATTGAAAAGTGTCAGAGGGAATTGCAAGGTACACGCCTATCCTTATCAGGGGTGGATCAGGTCCGCATGTTTGAGCTTCGTAAGCGTATGCAACGTTTACTGTCGCAGGATGATGCTTATTGGCGTAAACGTGCTAAAGTATTTTGGTATAAGGATGGTGACCGAAACACTAAATTCTTTCATGCCTCAGCAACAACTAGGAAAAAGGTAAACCATATTCTTTCTCTCGAGGATGACTCCGGTAATAAAATTATAGATGAGCAGGGCATGCGCAATATTGCAAAAGATTATTTTGTGAACATTTTTCAGAAGCAGAGTAGTGACTTTTCTACGGTTATTGATGCTATTAACCATTCTATTTCTGCTATTGACAATGATAATCTCACAGCTCCTTTTACTAAAGCTGAATTCCGAGATGCTATGTTTTCTATGCATCCTGATAAATGTCCAGGTCCTGATGGATTTAATCCGGGCTTTTACCAGCATTTTTGGCAATTATGCAGTGATGATATTTTCAAAGAATGTTGTTCTTGGCTTGCCACGGGAAAGTTTCCTCCTGATTTGAACATGACAAATATTGCTCTCATTCCTCAAGGAAACTTGCAAAACACTATGAAGGAGTGGCGCCCCATAGCCTTATGTAATGTTCTTTATAAACTGATTTCTAAGGTTTTGGCTAACAGGTTAAAAGGTGTTTTGCCTCAGTGTATTTCCAACAATTAATCCGCTTTTGTTCCGGGGCGTTCTATTTTGGATAATGCCATGGTTGCTATTGAGGTTATCCATTTCATGAAGACGAAAACGAGGGGTAATGACAAGTATGTGGCCTTGAAACTTTATATCAGTAAGGCTTATGACCGTATGGATTGGGACTATTTGCGGGCTGTTATGGTTAAGATGGGATTCAGCGCTCGGTGGATTCACTGGATGAGCATGTGTGTTGAGTCTGTGGATTATTCTGTCCTGGTTAATAATGACAAGGTTGGCCCCATCATCCCTGGTCGTGGCCTTCGCCAAGGGGATCCTCTTTCCCCTTATTTATTTATTATTTGTGTAGAAGGTTTATCTTCCCTTATTAGGAAAGCGGAGGAGTGGGGCGATATTACAGGTACTAAGATTTGTCGCAGGGCCCCTCCTGTCTCTCATCTTTTATTTGCAGATGATTGTTTCCTTTTCTTTAAAGAAAATGAAGTACAAGCAACAGTTATGACAAATATCCTTGCTTCGTATGAATCTGCGTCTGGTCAGGCCATCAGTTTGCCTAAATCTGAGATTTTTTATAGCCGTAATGTCTCGCAACCTCTTCAACAGACTCTCACGCAAATCCTTGGGGTTCAAGCAGTCTTGGGAACAGGTAAATACTTGGGTTTACCGTCTATGGTAGGTCGTGATCGTAATGCAACTTTTTCTTTCATCAAAGACAGAGTTTGGCAGAAGATTAATTCCTGGAGTGGTAAGTGCCTTTCGAAAGCAGGTCGTGAGGTTATGACTAAATCTGTCTTGCAGGCCATTCCGTCTTATGTTATGAGTATTTACCAGTTACCTTCTTCACTCATTAATACTATAAAGAATATGATGAATTCTTTCTGGTGGGGTCATGGCAGAACTTCACAGAGAGGTATTAATTGGATGAGCTGGGAGAAGTTATCTGTCCCTAAGGTGCACGGGGGCATGGGTTTTAAGGATCTCTCTGTTTTCAATCTGGCTATGCTAGGCATACAAGGCTGGAAGTTTCTCACGGAACCAGATTCGTTTGTTACCCGTATTTTTAAGGCAAGGTATTTCCCATCTGGAACCTACCTCACGACACAGATTGGTCATAATCCTAGCTATGTTTGGCGTAGCATTATGCGCACCCGTTTTATTGTTCGTGGTGGTTCTCGTTGGCGTATTGGTTCTGGGGCGTCTATTTCTATGTTGAATGAACCTTGGTTAACAAATGGGGACCGTATTGATGGGGGCATCACGGGTGCTCATCTAGTTCAGAATGCTACTGTTGACAATTTGATGAACCCCTATGATAAGAGTTGGAAAGAGAGTGTCGTTCATCAGGTTTTCAGCGATGATATAACAGAGAAAATTCTTCACACACCGCTAATTTTTCAAGTTCAGGAAGACAGGCTCATTTGGAAAGCGGAGAGACATGGACATTACTCTGTGCGTAGTGCTTACAGGTTATGTGTTGAGGAGCTCATTGATTCTTCGCATCTAAGACGACCCGGCTCTTGGGGTGGTATTTGGAAGCTCAAGGTGCCACCTAAAGTGAAGAATTTAATTTGGCGAATGTGCCGAGGCTGCCTACCGACTCGTGTTCGCTTACTTGATAAAGGCATTCATTGTCCTACTGACTGTGTGAGTTATACTTATACTCATGAAGATCTTGCTCATGTCTTTTTCGATTGTCCTTTTGCTATCCAGGTGTTGCAAATTACAGGCCTCTGGGGCGCTATTCAGCATGCCATGTCCAATAGTGATTTAGTTTCTGCTATTATTTTTTTACTGTTGGAAATTTTAACCGCTGAGCTTGCGCAAAGGTTGGTGTCAACATTTTGGAGCCTCTGGAAGCATAGAAACCTCAAAGTCTGGGATGATATTACCGAAACGAGTGCTACGGTTGTGGAGCGTGCTAGGAATTTGGTTTTTAACTGGCGGATTGCAAATAATCCGACGACAGATGACTCCCCACCTAACCCGCTTGCGCAGTCCCTTATTGATGTTGGATCAAGTCACGTACCCTTGAGTACAGGTAATATTTCGACTTTTGTTCCTATCATTGGTTGGCAGCGCCCATCTCCAGGTAGACTTAAGTGTAACATTGATGCTGCTTTTTCTTCCCAATTCAACCGTACTGGTATTAGTATATGTGTTCGTGATTCTGAAGGCACCTTTGTGCTGGCAAAGGCATTTAGTTTCCCTTGTATATATCTAGTTGAGGTCGGTGAAGCTTTGGGCTTATATTCAGCAATGCAGTGGTTGAGCGATATGCAGTTTGACAACGTTGACTTCGAAACAGATTCGAAGCTTACTTATGATGTTTTCCACGCTACTAGAAACGACACATCCGAATTTGGCTGCATCATTACCTCTTGTCAGGTCTTTTCTCTCTAACTCTAGGGTGGAGTTTGTCAAGCGACAAGCTAATGGGGTTGCTCATGCTCTTGCCGGAGAAGCCACGTTATTAGCTAGTCCAACTGTTTATTTTACTATACCCAATTGTATTGAACATCTTATTATTAATGAAATGCTATTAGCATATTTCCCTAAAAAAAAATATATAGAGAATGCTAAAACATATTTTTAAATCAATCTCTTTTAATATGCCTTGAAAATTAATTAAATAAATATCCATATCCAAAACAAATGAAATGTTGGGCTTTGCCTTCTTTTATTACCAATAATGAAATGTTTTGACTTAAGATTCCATTATCCTTTTTTCTTTTCTTATGTACAATAAATGTTTGTTGACTCACATTTTCCATACATCACAAACAAACTCTACAAACAGCTAGCATGCTGCTCCTCCGTCCCTATTTATATGAGTAGTTTACAAAAAAGTTTTGTCTTTAAATATAAGATCATATACAAATTCCTAGATGCATTGATTACTCTTTTTTCAAATATACCCCTTATTAATACTATCAATTTGTCTTGATATATGAAAAATTAACATTAAATATATATTTAATTAAGGGTAATCCAGTAATAGTCACACACATTTAAGACAACTTTATTACTCCAACAATTTTTCTTAATACACGTGATTTTTGTAAACTACTCTTATGAAAAGGGACTAAGTGAGTAGTTTCATTTGCATTGTCGTTAGCCATAGCCGTAGAAAAAGCAGCTACCTATCTTTAGAATATAGGAGTACTTAATTTTACTATTCACATTTTTCTTCATTCTTAGCTTTTTGACTATGGAGATAAATACTTTATAATTAAACGTTTATTTTAGCAACAAATTAAATGATAATAATTGTGAGTGTATGTTTAATTATTAGGACTAAAGTTAACGTTTTATGTAGTAGTACTATTGTGAATGATGATGATAGTGATTAAACGAAGTTGGATGAAGGAAGCATGCATGTTTAACTCTGAAGATGCTGAATTCACATTATGCAGATTATGTGCAATGGGAAAACACAGAATGTTCTATTATTAACAGAAGCGTACCATATGGTGTAATGCATGTCAGAAAAAACAGAACAATAAAGAAGGTTTTGTTGATCGACAATCTCTTGCAACCTAGCTTCTTCTGATTCACTTTTCCCAGGAAAAAAAGTCTGATTTTCATGTCTCTATGTTTGCTGAATACTTGGTCTTCTTTTTACTTTCATACCTTTTGAAAAAATGATACTCCTTTTCTTTCGTATCAAGTGAGACAGTTGATTTTATCACACACATAAATGCATATCTTTTTTTATCTTTAATATCTTTAATTATTTATTGAAAAAATTATGAAAATTTAATATTTTGAAAATAATAATCGAGACAAATCCAACAACATTTTATATGATACTTTTTTTCGTTTCAAATTACATGTCGTAATTTTACAATATAAACTATTCACATAGCTTACTTTGATCACATTTTTTAACTAATATATAAATACAAATGTTAGCATGTAAGATGTTGTTCGATTTGTCTTGATGAATATTTTCAAAATATTAAATTTTTATAATTTTTTATTATATATAATTAAAGATATTAATAGTCAAAGTTGTGTATTGTCATGTGTGCATAGGTTGACTACGACATGTATTTTGGAACAAATGAAATATTATTTATCTTTGTATATTAGTAGAAATACATGATCAAAGTATGTCAGATCAATAATGCACATTGTCAAATAGGTCATCTAATATGAGACGGAGAGAGTATAATAAAATGAAGGTCAAATTATACTCTTTTAAGTTAAGGGTCTTACTAACTAGTGCCCTAAAGACATTGTTTAAGGAATCCACAAAAAGAAACTTTGTTTGAAAATACAAGTCAAAAACATTTAAAAATCAGAAGTACACAATTTTCAATGTAAAAATTACTATTTTTGCATGCTTAAACAATGCCCTAAGGACACTTGTTAACATTTTCTTTAAGTTAATTTTAGATTTCACTTTGGTCTCTTATGATTTTTTTTTTCATTTAATTTTGGTCCCTTAAATTACAAATTGTAGACAATTTGGTCCCTTAAATTTTTATTGTTTCATTTTGGTCACTTAACTTACTAATATTAGATACTTTGATACTAAAAGTTACAAAATTCAGACACTTTAGTCCATCATACCAGGGATCAAAATATCTAAATATTTGTAATTTAAAAGATCAAAGTGTTAAACGTTCATAACTTAAGCAACCAAAATTAAAAGAAAAAACTTAAGATACCAAATTGTAACTTTAGGAACCAAAATAAATCAAAACAGACTTAAGCGACCAAAGTAAAACCTAAAAATAATTTAAAGGGCCTAAAGTTTAATTTAATTAGCCTAAAATGGATTTAACTAGATTCATGAAAAAAATAGTACAAATACACCCTTTTGATGAGATTTTTTTTTTAAAAAAAAGCGGTATTAAAAATTCCAAAATAAAATGCAACTTAAAAAAGTATATTTTCGTATAGTGGAAGGGATTAAACTTCTACAAAATGATAAAACAAAGTTTAAATCCAGATCGTAAGAGGTTTGATTCTCACAACTAAAGATGTCAACTGAGCAAACTAAGAGCAAAGGGTACTCCCCGCCATCTAAAATGTCTCTTGTCCACATTATGCTCTTCGAAAAGATTTTTTCTCTCATCTTCGTCACCAAAGGTCCTCACGATCTCTGAGGGGACCCAACTAACCTAAATAAAAATAAACTTTTTATTATTTTCAATCGAATTGGCAGTAGAAAAAAAATTAAATTAAAACCCGACCAGAAAAAAGAGAAATTAAGATATTATTGTGAGTATTGTGACCTTAATGAACATCACATATAATATAATTGGAGAATGCTAATGAGTATTTTTTAGGCATTCGTTAAAGTACTGAAATAAGTAAGTTTATATCAAAAAATAGGTGTAATTATTGCTAAGATAAAGATAAAACTTGTATTTTCAAGATAAAGTTTCTATTAATCGACTCCTTAATCAATGTCCTTAAAACACTCGTTAGAAAAAACCCTAAACAAATTTACACACACCATATGTAAAGGATGAAGTCTTTGTCCGATGATAGATATGATCCCCATTCTCATCTCTAAAAAACTCTCGGAAGGACTTTCTTCCCGGTCCTCTCCCTATGGAGAAATACTCACTACTCACCCACTGGGAGTCTAATGGGATAGTCTCTCACATAAATCCCTACTTACATATACATTTTTTAGTAATAGGAACATGGGGGTTATTATATAACAAAATAAGACAATATTAGGATGTAGATTTAATTAACACATCAACACAGGATTCAGATCGGCTTAAAAAAACACACATGGATTTAGATCAATTAGTGTGAACCCTTTTTGGCTTAATCATAAATCGATAGAGTTTGAATTCGGTCTTAAAATGTAGAGGGTTGGATATTTCAACTGGTTTGAGTTATGAGTTAAAGAGTTTGGGGTTCAAGGTTTAATTTAAGTCATAGCAAAGAGAAAAAACTAACATAACAATTACATACTAACATTTATTATTAATAAAAAACTTAAAATTAGCTAGAAATCTTGTTGAAGATGTCTAAGGAATTACTAGTAATAGTGAAAGATGACAAAAATTAGCTAGGATTATTTCCATTTAATAGAAACAATCATTTGAAGATAGATTTATTGAATATAATTAACATTATTACTACCTCTATTCTTTTTAATCGTCAATTTTTGACATTTTACATGAACCAAGACCGTCAATAAATGTTACTACTTTTGATACAATAATTTATTTTTTTCCAATAATAGCTTCATTCATTTAATATCTTATTTCATATATTTCTCTCTCTATAATAAATAACTAAGGACCCGTTTGGATTAGCTTATTTTAGAGTTTATATAAAACAACTTATGCAAATAAATAAGTTTTTATGTATTATTCATAAGTTTTTAAGGTAGTTTATGAAAAACTAGTTTATGAAGATATAATTTTCGTTAGTGAGAGCTTATAAATTAAAATAAAAGCTTATTTATTTACATAAGCTATTTTTCATAAGCTCAAACCAAACGGGGCCTAAGGGTAATATTGGTAAAACAACATTTAATATTGTATTGAACTTTGAAAGTGACAATTAAATATAAACAAAATTTTTTTTACAAAAAAGACACTTAAAAAGGAAGGGAGGGAATATATCCAATAAGTCTATCTCCAAATGATATTTTTCATTAAATGATAGGATCCAACTCCACAAAAATTTCCACTTTTTAGAGTGAAACTAAATAAAGCATACCATTCCATTGTACTGTGTCTATTATTCTGTGTTTATAGAGTACACTATTTCTCACCCTATCACCCCCACTCCATCTTAGACCACCTTACATAGCTCAAAAAACAGCTTCTCACCTAATGCTACGTAGACATAATATACAACCATTTTCCTTTTGTTGTTTTTTGCTTTTTCCACTGTTTGAAAAATATGTATACACCACAGCATGCATATTCTCCTCGAGTATAACCATTATTGCTGCAAACTAAATACACAGAGAGAGTATAATAGAGACAAGAGACAAACAACACTTAAGAAACAGAACACGCTCTTCCGACAATAAACACACTCTTTGAAAGTTTCTCTCTCACACCCCCTCCACCCCCTTATAAAACCCCCTTTCCCTTCCCTCATTTTTCATCACCAAAATCACACAAAAAACAAAGCCAAAAAAAACTTTTTTCACCTCCCCATTTGCTTACATTATTAAATTTCTCTTAAGTTTTTTAATTTCGCATACCCTTTTGGCTTTAGCTTAATTTGTTCAATTCCACTACTACAATGTTCAATCAAGAGAAACTCATGCATTACCAAGTGGAACCATCATGGAGCTACTACATGAGAGTAAGAACAATGGAAGAAGATCAAATGGAGAGAATAATGAGGATAGCTACACAAAGTGCTGTTGTGATATTCAGCATTAGTAGTTGCTGTATGTGTCATGCAATGAAGAGCTTGTTCTGTGGAATGGGAGTAAATGCAATGGTTCATGAACTTGATGAAGATCCTAAAGGGAAAGAAATGAAGAGAGCATTGATGAGGTTACTTGGAAATTCAACATCACTTCCAGTTGTTTTCATTGGTGGGAAATTAGTTGGTTCTATGGATAGAGTTTTGGCTTTTCATATTAATGGTTCTCTTGTTCCTCTCCTCAAAGATGCTGGTGCTTTATGGCTTTAATTAATTAGTGATTAATGATCATAAGCACTGACTTATAGGATTGGTTTAGTTGTTG
Organism: Medicago ruthenica; assembly: GCA_018208015.1. NCBI lineage: Eukaryota > Viridiplantae > Streptophyta > Magnoliopsida > Fabales > Fabaceae > Medicago > Medicago ruthenica. The sequence continues at coordinate 80,246,675 of CM031377.1, read as the reverse complement.
GAGTGGAAGATTAAAATTTGCAAAAAACTTACAGCAAATCACTGACACAGGACTGATAATTGTAGTCACTGAGCATCCAGCTAGGTTCAGTAGAAAAAATTGTCTGATAATTGTGGCTTGCAACTCTTGACTAACTGAATTTTAATGTAGCAGAAAGTAGCTATTAGTTGAAATTAGTTTGGCATAAAATTAGTTTATTTGAGATATGAAAATCATTGACCATTTGTGGCTACTTATTTCTTTCTGCATACACACATTGCAATTATCATTACAATCTACAATTATACCTACATATCAATGTGCACCAGCAGTATTAGCAGCTCAGAAAAAGCTATAAGTTAGTGAGATAAGCTTGTTATCAAACATTTTTATCAAGCAAGCTTATAAGCTAGTACAATAAGCTATAAGCTAGCTTATTAGAGTTACCAAACATAGCCTAATGTTTACCCAACTTGACCCTATATCAGAACTGGATTAATCAGATTTTCTGATAAATTTTTTAGAATGTTGTTGTCTTGCATTCTTATTGTCACTTTAAATCACACCATTATTATTCTATAAAAAAAAAAAAGTTGGGCTGACCCTGCTATTATAATATAAGGCCACAACCTTATAAGTATATCAGTAGAATTATCATAACAAAACACAAAACTCCAAGAACACCATGAATAACTGAAATCAAGCAAATATCCTAATTTATCAGATATTTTCTTGGTGGCGGGTTTCCAGAAACGGAGCCACAAAACCGTATAGTGATTCTCGGCGAGAGAATAACCAAACGAGAAGACCAATCCATTGCAGGAACCAACATTTTTACGACACTCCATGTCATTCAATTGATAATAACGATCCTTAGGAAAGGTAATACAACAGTTATCCAATAAATGACGAGCGGGAAAGGGTACGAAACTGTAATCATCATTATGTTTGGGTGTCTCTTAAGAGACTAGCGAGAATTGTGGGTTTCATGTAAATCGATAAAGGTGCAATTTGACGAATTTAGGATCGGAGATAAGAGTGTTCTAAGACTTACTCACTAGAAATGCATCAGAGATTTGACTTGAAGCCAGGATAAGATTTCGGTGATAAGCTCGTCGAGGAATACTAACTGCAGCATACTGAATCGAGAGTGGAGACGCAACAAATTCCATGGTAATGTATTCATCGGAGCGGTAATGAAAAGAACCGGTGGATTTGAAAATTGACGATGCTCTTAAAAAAGAGCCAAACACTTGAGTTTGAGAGTGATAGAGAGAGTTGGGCTTATTCATTTGAGTAAATGAAGATGCTGAAAATGACCAGATACAAAATTCAACGAATCCGATTGATCATTGACATCATGCAGATATTGCCCTGGTGGCCGGGCTCCTGAAATGTAGCCACATAATAGTAATTTTTTAAGGGCGATAGAATAACCGAACAAGTAGACCAATCCATTGCAAGAACCAACCACAACGCGACAATCCTTGTCATTAATCGATAGTAAGGATCCCTAGGAAGGGTGAGTTAATGGTTTTGTAGTAAATGACTGACGCGGAAGGGTACAAAATTGAAATCACAACGTTGTGCGGGTGCCTAGTTAGATATTAGTAAGAAATGTGGGTTTCATGCGGATCAACTCAGATGCATTCTGACGAATTTATAATCTGATTACTTACGCACTTCATCTGTTCAAAGATTTGAGCGGAAGCCATGATAGGATTTTGGTGATAAGCTCGTTCGGGGATTGCTGACGGCTACATACTGGATTGACAGTGTCGACGCCATGGCTTCCGTTGCTGGGTATTCATCATAACGCCGCTCATAGGAACAACACCTAACGTGTTGTTGGAATTGAATATTAATGTTATTGAATTTCAAATCAGAAACTTTACAGAAAATATTATCCTATTTGAGCAGTGTAATATTAATTTTGTGCAACGTATGGAATGAAAGTTGTGAAAAAGAATCCACATTTGGTACGATTACAATTGTCATTTTTGGTTATAAAACAACAATTTTCAACAATAAATTACACTTATCAAATTATCATACATTAATGTTGCATGCATATCAATATAAATATAAGTTTAACATCGACAGACATCAATAAAATAACTCATAAAGAGCAATAGAGTTTTAGCTCGGGTGAAAATAGACTCTATAAAATGAGTTGTAGTTCCAAACAAGTTCAGGTCCAATAAGCTGCAATATTTTTCTTCATAGCATTATGCCTGATGTGTTTGAAGTTCAGGTTGTAGATCTACAATTCAAAATGAACCCATTTAAACAATAGATCGATGAAACACGAAAAAAATAGAACAGAAACACAGTAAATCATGTAAAGTGTTTCATTATTCTCAAGTTTATAGCATCTTATAGCATGCCAACAAGTTGCAAACCGTAGCATCTTTGTGCCTGGAACAATCAGATATGTACTGCAGTAGTTTCGAAATCAGATATATTGCAATTTCATAATAAGGTTATCCTCATTCTCAAGTTTCCAAAGCCCTTTTCATTCTTTTTCAGATGTAATAGTAACTTCTAAATGTTTAACCAACATTTTCAGATGCATTAGTAACTTGACCCTAAATTAGAACCGGATGCATCAGACTTTGTGATCAGATTTACAGAATGTTGTTGTGTTGCATTGCATCGCTATTGTCACCACTAAAGCAAAACTTTTCCAGATACATCCTAAACAAACAGATTCTAACTCAGAAGATAAAATAACATCATACTAGATGCACAAATGATTTCATCAACAATTCACATCAAGGAAATAGCAATTTAAAAAACAAAAGAGATTCAAGCGCAGAATTCCCAAAGGCCAAAACTGAGGAAAAATATCAAAGAAAAGTAATTAAAATAGCCTCACAAGCTAACTCAGTTGCCAGGTACCACCAATATCTAGACAAACTCCAAGACTGCCACAACTAAGATACATTGTACAAATCTTAACAAATAACATACTAATAAACAATTAAAATCTATGGTTCTTTCAATAATTTCATCTAGATAGAGAAAGAAATCCTAAAGAAAGATAAGGAATATTATTGCAACATGCAAACCTACGAAAAAAACAATGTGTCATTACAAAGATATACCAGAAACGGAATAGTATATAGTATAATTGAATAAAAAAAACATAAATGTTCAATTGTGATATGAGATTCTACGTATATTCCAACTGCTGACAGTTTGGTTTGGTATAATTCAATGGCAAGCAATAGCAGTTTAAAAAACACAAAACGAACTCAAGTGCAGAAATCAAGGTCAAACAAGAGGAAGATAGGATATATATGTAACTTAAATAGCATAGAAAACATTTAGAAACAAGTTGTAAGGTGGCTTCTAAGGTGAGGGTTCAATTAAGTCCCTCACCGGTGGAACCCAAAAATAATACCGTTAGAAATAATTGATATATGGTCCCAACTTGTTAGAGATAAAAGTGAATGCCTAATTCTCAAGAGTGAACAGCAGGCAGGTGATACTTGAATTGGTGTGATAAGAACAAGAAGAATATTCACTATCTGTTGAATTGCAAAATCATTATATGGCTAAAGTTAAAAATATATAGATAACTGAGTTCTAAACAGGTATTCGGAACCGTCGGTTGATTCACCATATCTATGGCAAAGTTTTAAAGTAAAGGAAATAATCACACAATTGAAACCAAGTCAAAACCAAGTACATAAATTGAAATAAATATTATGTTGGAGAAAAACTTACTTTCAACCGGTTGAAACCAGACTTTCGACATAATCCTTGATAGAGAACCAACATATCTTATTGTTAACTCTAGATTTCAGTACTCTATTAGTTCTCAAGTTATAGAGAATTGCTTGGTTATGTAGGCGGCTTACGAATACCAATGTATCACCAGTCTTCAGAAAGATGCAATGGCTTTAATTTCAACCACGAGTAAACAACTCTTGAATTTAAATTCATTCGAAGATTGTGATAGCTAAATGTAAAGAATTGAGTCCAAGACCGGTCATCTCCAAATTCTGTCATCTTCCATATAACAAAATCTGTTCCGTTGAAATCATGAGAAAAGCAGAAGGAGTTCATCAACACACAAACACTTGATAAATGTGTCGACTTGTCAGCACCTGGAGGGAGCATCAACTTTGTGTATGTCTCAGTCCCTAGATGTAGTGAAATAATCACAAATTCATGAATAACAGTAGTATTGGAAGGAATCTGATTGCGTGCCAACCAGTTAACAGTGCAATTGAATTGTACACCATCATACATTCTCCAATAAGAATAGAGAAGCTGAAGAGGCACAAGAGATAAAGTTTGTATAGTTCTCCAAACATTATCACCCAAAGTAAAAATGCTCACCTCAACCACAGGGTTGCTGACGTTGTTATTATAATGCAAGGCCACAACCTTATAAGTGTCGGTTGAATTATCATAACAAAACACGAACCTCCAAGAATTCGATTGATAATTGAAATCTTGAAAACAAGCTGATCTATCAGATATTTTCCTGGTGGCGGGGTTCCAGAAACGGAGCCAGATGGAGTAATTATTGAGTGCGACATAAGAATAACCGAACAAGCAGACCAATCCATTGCATGAACCAATAACTTCACGACAATCTTTGTCATGCAATAGATAATAAGGATCCTTAGGAAAGGTGATATGACGGTTATCTAATAAACGAGCAGCAGGAAAAGGTACGAAACAGTAATCATCATCATCAAATGTTGGTGTCTCGTAAGAGACTAACGAGAAGTGCAGGTTTCGTGCAGATCTATTGAGGTGCATTTTTACGAATTTAGGATCGGAGATAATAGTGTTACAAGACTTACTCACACACTTGATCTGCATCAAAGATCTTACTGGAAGCCATGATAAGATTTCTGCGATAACCTCGTCGGGGAGAATTACTGATGGCGGCAGATTGGATTGAGAGCGGAGACGCCGCGTGTTCGGTGGCTGTTTATTCATCAGAACGAGCTGTGTCGGTGCAGTTGAAAGTTGACGATGCTCGCTCTCTCTCTTTCTCACAAAAGAGCCAAAGACGTGAGTTTGAGTAAATGACGTGAGTATTGGTATACCGTATACTAGTCACTCATTCTCTATTAATATTTTTTTTTAGTTTTAACCCCTATACTAGAAAAAATTACTATGCACTGCACCAGTAAAAAATAGGGGAAAAAGATGTGGGTTTGAAGGTGATGAATTTCTGGATTTTTGATGAAGGTGGATGAAGTTGTTGTTGAAGATGATGAAGAGGTGAGGGAAGAAGATGAAGAATAGGGGAAAAATCAAGTGTTGTTGGTTTACTCTAATATACAATAGATCTGAATGATCATACGATCCTCTTTTTAAAAAAGAGATCAAATATTAATGGTTAAAATTCATTAAATTAATAAGGTGTACGGTAGATTACTTTTAATGTTGGTCCAACTTAGACATTTAAAGTAAAGGTGATAACTTAGAAGACCAAAACCTATAACGGCAGAAAACTTAAGGGACCACTTTGAGACGTTTTTTTAGTTATGAGACCATTTTGCAACAATCAATTAAGTTAAAGGACCGGTGAATCAATTAAGCCTAAAATTAAACTAGTGGAATAGGATAAAGTATGGTGACAAAATTGACTTATCCTCCCATTTTAATTGGCCAAACAATCATAACAAGAGAATCCTTTCAAAAAATTAAAATCTTAACTAGAGTATATTAACTAAATTAGATTTAATTAGTTATTCTTTGTGAATCTATTTTTTTAGCTGAATTAAGATGACATACATCACGGGAAATCATCGACATGCCAACTAGGTTGTTGGCACCTATGTGAAACCCTCATATTTTGCCGCTTGTCTCATATAATATATAAATATATTTATTAAAAAAGAAAAAAAAATCGAAAAACAGAACAAAGGAAAAAGAAACTAAGGAAATTGAAAAGTAGGCAAACCAAAGTGGTCCTTAAAGAAATCATCTTTTGATGTGCCAGGAAGTATTGGCGCAACCTCCAGGTTGCAACAACCAGGGCCAGCGCCGCTTTCTCGATCTGCTGGTACCTAGTTTCTCGACCTTGGAGCACTTTGGAGACGAAGTAAACCGGCTTTTGTCCTTAGCCGGTTTCTCGGACCAGCACAACACTGACCGCCTCGTCCGAGATCGATAAGTACAGGTAAAGAACTTCACCTAGGTTTGGTTTGGTGAGGATCGGGGGTTCGGCCAATACCTTATTTAGGTTTGCGAAGGCTTTTTCACATTCCGACATCCACTCAAAGTTCGCCTCTTTCCTGAGGAGCTTGTAGAACGGAAGCACGTGGTGCGTTGAGCAGGCTATGAACCGAGATAGGGCTGTCAACATTCCGTTGAGTCATTGTATGCCTTTCTTCGTCCTTGGGGACTCCATATCTACCACTGCTTTGGAATTGTCGGGGTTTACTTTTATTCCCCTTTTGGTTAGGTAAAATCCCAAGAACTTCCCGACCCTTACCCCGAAGGCATACTTCTCTGAGTTCAGGCGCATGTTGTATTTGCAGACCTTGAGGCAAATTAGTAGTACATATGAGTCAATCATGACATATTCTATCACCAGGACACGGAGGCAGATGTCGAGGGGTGGCCGTTGATTAGTTATATTTATTTTTAGGACTTTTTGACTTGGATGTAACCTTATGATATTTTCGTACTAATGCATTTTGACTTAGATCTAATTTAATGACATTTTCTATTTATTTGATTTATTGTGTTAACCTTAATGTGTTGGTTTTATTTTAATTGAATGAATGTATATTTAATGAGAAAATTATTGAAAGATTGTATACAGGAAAAATGTATCTTTGTGAAATTGATTCCGCCTCTGCCTTTAGGGCGTAGCTGCAGTTAACTACCGTTGGGCCAGCTGCAATTAACTATAGTTGTGCCAACGGTAGTTAAGTACTGTTGGGGGTAATTAGCGTCATTTCAACGTGTTTTAAGCAAAAATCAACCCTGAGAAAAACAATTTTCAAATTAAAGACAAGAAAGAGTACAAGAGGTGGGGGGCTAGGCAAGACCCAATAAACTAACAAAACAAAACATAAAAAGCAAACAAGTAAACCTATAGCTAGGTAAATCATGAAATGAAACTCTTTAACAAACCCTTCATCCCCTTATAAAACCACCTCTCCCTTCCCTCATTTTTCATCACCAAAATCACACAAAAAACAAAGCCAAAAAAACAAGTTTTTTCACCTGACCTTGTGCTTACATTATTAAATTTCTCTTAAGTTTTTTAATTTCACATACCCTTTTGGCTTTTGCTTAATTTGTTCAATTCTACTACTACAATGTTCAATCAAGAGAAACTCATGCATTACCAAGTGGAACCATCATGGAGCTACTACATGAGAGTAAGAACAATGGAAGAAGATAAAATGGAGAGAATAATGAGGTTAGCTACACAAAGTGCTGTTGTGATATTCAGCATTAGTAGCTGCTATATGTGCCACACAATGAAGAGTTTGTTCTATGAAATGGGAGTAAATGCTTAATGGTTAAGGCAATGGCCATCACATGGGAAAAGACCAAAATGGGCACAAAAGGATAAGAAAGGACTTGTACTATAAAAGGACAACAAGATCTAATTTTCAAGGTGTGTGCTAGTGGGCTGTGCTAACTAGAATAGAGATTGGAGGCAACAACCTCCAATCAACCCTAGCCACCATTAGAGATTCAAATCATTCTTCTTCATCTCATACCTTCATCCATTTCCATTTTGAAAGCATAGTAGTTAGAATCTTAGAGTTTTAGAGTCATTAGAGTAAATTGTTAAGGGAGATCTGCAAAGAACTCATCTTCATCCTCAAAGGATTGTAATTTCTCTTTTGTAAACTCTAATTTTATCTAATGATTTATGCAATTATGTTTTTATCTCTAATCTTTTCCATTTCTAAGGTTCAGCTCACCATTTGCTAAACCCCTTGTGGTTTAGACATGACGAGGTTATGATTTATTTATTTACTTGCAATATATAAAGTTGTAGCGCTGACTCTAACAAACTGTTTTAACTCAAAATCTTTAGAAATAAATTTTGATCACTTTTATTTTTAATGCTATAGCTCCCTGATCCCGACAGGGTTTGGGAGTGGAAAATGTTTGTTAGATATGAATTTGTCCTTAAGCACCACACTAGTGAAAGGATCAAAAGAGACTGCTTGAATTGATTATCTTGAACGTAGAAGAATAGGAAACTATAGCTCTGTGAATATCAGTTAGCTTAAGAGATTAATAAAGGGCTATAGCACTGAGAGTCACCGAAGCTATACCACACTATAGCTAAGCACTACGTTCTTGGTAGGACTGTTGTCATATGGCACATAGGACCCGATAGCTTAATACCTTAGTGCAGAAAGGCCGGACACCTGAACCTAGCAACTATTGCGTGTTATATCTCGTGATCGAGCCTAGAAATTAGTGTCGTCCCGACCTTAACACGATGGATGAGGTAACACTCCCTAAGACCAATTGGTTTGTTAGGAAGTCGGTCATTGAGAGATATAGCTCTATGAACCACAAAGTTGCGAGAAGCTAATAAATGGCTGCAACTCTATGAGTCATAGGAAGCTATATAAGGATATATCCTTATGTATCTCAGATGCTAAAGATGCTTTGAACCGGCTATAGCTCTGAGCGACACAGGAAGCTATACCTAAGCTATAGCTCTGTATATCGGAGGTAACGTCTTATCATAGCTGAACCTAGATCTAAACCACACTTTCACTTGAATTTCTAATTCCTTTTTACTTGCTTTATTTTACTTCTGCATTTTATTGTTTTAGTATCTTAAAACCTTGTATTAGTTAGTTGTCTTTTTGGATCTTAAATAATTAAACTTAACATTTAGAAATACTTAGATCTTATCCACGACAATCCTCGTATAATCGATACTTTACTTACTCTTTATTACTTGTTGTGACACTGTATACTTGCACTAAGTATGCATGGAGAATAGGTAGCTATTCTCCTAGCATCACAAGTCAAATAAGTGTCATGTTTCGTTAGACTCTAGAGAATACATTTCATTGTTTATTGCTTCTTTTCAAAAATTTAATGGATCTTCTTCCAATGTATAAAACATATAACCATGTTCATACTCTTTAGCAATTCTAGCTTTCTTACCTCTTTGAGGTTCTATAACATCTCATACGATGTTTTCATAACTATTTATGATTACTGGAATGTGATCAGATATAGTGCCCCCACAAGCTCTTAATTTTTAAGAGGGAATTTATTTTGCCCCCACTAATGTTGTGCTCTCACTAGCGTCCCCACTAGTGCCCCCACTATTCTTTATTTAAAGGGGTATTTATTTACATAGAAATAAGCATTGTTTAATTCTATGATCACGTTATCATTTAGGTCATAAAACCTATATGCTTCGCTATTTATAGCATACCCAATGAATACACATTCATAGGCTCTACTAGTGAGTTCAATTCTCTTGGGGTCCAGAATCCAAATATAGTCCAGACAAACCCAAGCTCAAAAATAAGACAAGTTGGGTTGTTGTTGATCAGACAAAAGTAAGTATTTTTTTATATCGTCTCCACAGGGACTAGTGCGATATTCCAAGCCATTCAACAACTGATATCATTTTGAGTTCGGGTTTATAAGATTGTTTGTTATAAACTATTGAAATGTAAAAGCGGAAATAAAGACGACAAGTAATAGGATGTAAAAGCGTTGGGATCGGAGTTCGTCAATCTAGCCTCGAGTATATTATAATGATCATGCATATGGATTCTAGCTTTACGTATCACTCGACAACATCATTCGTGTCCAAATGACGTCGTGAGATCGATCGTATCGTTTAATCGACGATTTCCCAATCTATTAAACGATCCGAAAGCTTTACGTTCCGACACTTTATGCGATTATCAAAACCCAATTCCATGTCTAGAATTTCTTATTTTGATAGAAGATTATTCTAAACCTAGATTCAAAAGTATTTGTCAATAATAATTAAATCAAGCATAAGAATGAAAAGCAAGAATAACTTCAATATCACATAAATTACTAGAATCATATATTTGAAAAATCAAAGATTACATCTAAGCTATATTGAGTACCTCCAATCCCAACAAGGGAAGGTTAGTTGGTCATTGTCCTGACAACTATACAAAAGTGGAAAGAAAGATGAAGATCCAAAGCTAAGTCTTGATTTCCCAAAGAATCTTAGTTAATCCACACTCCCTTCACTCTTGCTCCATGAAGATCACCTCTTTTAGCCCTATATTATGTCTAAAAATATAACCTAATCCAAATCTAATTAGTAAATAATAATTATCTCCCCTGAAAATGAGCTGAAAGGCTATAAATATAAACTGGTTTTTTTTTTCAAGGCTCGCTACAGCGATGAGTTGGTCGCTGTAGCGATCGAAGCTTTCTTGGCCTTTGGGTTTGCTCCACGTCAGCAAACGGGGTTCAAACCGCCTTTGGTCGCTATAGCGACCAGATCCATCGCTGTAGCGATGGAAACTTGATTTCTCCCTGCCTAGGCGCGCTATAGCGACCAATCCTCCGCTGTAGCGAGCAAGCCTTAACCTTTCTTCATGTTTCTTTGCTCAATTTCATGGCCTAGCTTGTTATTTCCTGCACAAATGGATGGGGTGATACATAGGATCAATATTTTTGGCATTCGATCAATAATTATGAGCTTTTCCTATGATAACTTGCAAAACAAGCTACTAAAGTGCTTAAATTAAATATTCATTTTAACTAAATTCTGGCACTTATCAGTTGTCTTCTTTTAAAAAATTCATAAGTAAAAATTTTGTTCTTAGACTTGGGTACTCTATTCAACATAAATTTCAATTTTTGTTATAAAAATTGAACATATCATGTGTATCAATTTTATTTTTAAAAATTCACAGTCATCAATAAATATGATAAAATATCTTTTTATCATTTCTAGTTTATGCGCCATCAAGTTCGCACATATCATAGTTTAGTAAGTTTAGAAGTTCAATTTCTCTAAACACTAATTTATATGAACTTTTGGTTCATTTATCTTGACTGCAAAAAATAAAATTTTCTAATCATATAACTTTGGAATTAAGTTCAAGTTACTCAAGTTAAAATTAAACGGTTGTTCACATGATAAACTTTGACATGTCAAATATTAAAATCACACAACTTATAAGGATAATTAAATTTTGAACATACCATCAAAGGCACAGTTTTTCCCCACAAGAATGTATGGTGCACAAGTATCTCTTTAAGTCTGAGTCAACTCAGTCTTATTCAGTAGAAATTTGAAATACAGATTCTTTCTTATCCTTGGAGCATACATCACGTCATAAAAAATAATTTTCTTTTCGGACTCAATGATAACTCCATATCTCTAACGCCAACAACTTTAGTGGTGTTTTGAATATTCTAACAACACTTTCTTATTTTCAGCAGTAACATATGTTTTAAACATAGCACGATCTTAGTAAATAAAGCACGAGGCGCTGATGTTGATCCACCATTCACTTCAACCAACTAGATTGATTATATTTCTTAAAAAAAACTAGATTGATTATATTAATAATAACAGTGAATTTCTCTTCAGTCAAGTTACGTTGCGGAGCAACACTTGATCTGTTCTTATACTTGCGGGACATATGAGTTGGTTTCGCACAATTAAATAAATTGTGAACCATTGTCATTTCCTGCTGGTGGCTGTTGATTTCCAATATAGGACCTTTTTGGGGTTCCTATTCTCTTGTCAATTAGAGTTATTTATTCACAGTGCGGTTCTGATTTTTTAAAATAGTTTTCAAACAAATTCAAAATTGCATATGTGAATTTCTTAGTGTTGTTGTTATAACAACAATCACTTCATCGTTTCAGTCCAAATATGTATTTAAATAGCCTGTTTTATCCTTGTTTTATTTTGGGACAACAAAATCTCAACAAGTAATTTCTCCGGTAGACATGGCAGAAGGAAACATATTAAAATTGTTGGTTTTGGATTTCCAAACTATTGCATTTGAATTTCCAAATTATATTTTGAAAGAGAATATCTACAGAAGTTGTTACTAGGTTGAGTCACGATCAGATCGCTCTTTTTAATACGTTTTGTGGCACTACCCAAAATTGTGCAAGACAAACTATCAACCACGCCGCCTCCAGGATAAAACAAGCCCAACTCTATTATGGTACTAAGACCAATCTTTAATACTGAAACCACTCTAATATGGTACTGTGACCACTCTATTATGGTGCTAAGACCACTCAAATATGGTGTTACCACCATTCTAACCTTTAAGTTCTCCACAAAATATCAATATGGTACTACGACCACTCAAATATGGTGATACCACCATTCTGACTTTTTAACTTCTCCAAAAGTAGAAAAAATATCGAAAGAATATTTATATACTGTTAAGATCATACTTAGTTCCGAAGGGGCATTATTATTCCAAAAATGTACTATAATCTTAAAAATACTCTTTATTCTGAAGGGACATATATTATTGAAGAGACTATGTTCTTAAGACCTTTCTTAATTTCGAAGGGACATTATACCACTATTGATGAGGTTACTTGGAAATTCAACATCTCTTCCGGTTGTTTTCACTGGTGGGAAATTAGTTGGTTCTATGGATAGAGTTTTGGCTTTTCATATTAATGGTTCTCTTGTTCCTCTTCTCAAATTGAAGCTGGTGCTTTATGGCTTTAATTATATTAGTGATCATAAGCACTGACTTATAATTTGGTTTAATTGTTGGCTTGGAAGATTAAAATTTGCAAAAAAACTTACAGCAGACTTGCAGTAAATGTAGCAAATCACTGACACAGACTGATAATTGTAGTCATATATGAGCATCCAGCTAGATTCAGTAGAAAAAATTGTCTGATAACTGTGGCTTGCAACTCTTTAATAACTGAATTTTAAGTAGAAGAAAGTAGCTATTAGTTGAAATTAGATTGGCATAAAATTAGTTTATTTGAGATATGAGAATCATTGACCGTTGTGGCTACTTATTTCTTTCTGCATACACTCATTGCAATATCATTACTATCTACCATTATACCTACATATCAATGTTCACCAACAGTATTATATAAGCTTTGTTTGATAAGACATAATATTGAGCTTATAAACTTATAGCTTATAAGGTCGTATGATTAAAAAAAGACTTGTTTGGTAACTGTTATTTTTACGTGAGCTTATAACTTATTTTCAAGAGCATATAACGGTTTTTGATAAGCTAATACAAGTAGTTTATAACTTATTACTTTTTATCTCCATTTTACCCATAAATGAGTGAAATCTTTATTTTGGAAGGCAGAGCAAATCCCTATCCACTTACATAGCTCATACCATATAACTGCAAAAACCGGACACTTGAAAAAAAGGTGAGAAACCGACTCTTGCACCACAACAACCAACACACTAAACATGAAACTTTTGCCTGAACCAATTTATGTCAAGCCTTCGACTAAGTCGGGTTACACATGCCAATAGTTCCCTCCAAGTTTCTTATGCCCCTCTTTAACTAAATTAAAATTTGAAGTCTCCCAAACTCTTGAATCTAAGTGACAAATATCATTCTACCAAATGGAACGTCTTTACCACTAACTCTAAAAACCCCATCTCTCTCACCATACCTGTAGTTAGCTAGAGGTCTATACTAGAAACCCATTCCCTCATTTCTAATTTTCCAATCCCATTTACCCACAAGAGCAGTGTTGAATACCCTAAAACCTCCTCTTCTAAAGGTCTACACACCTTATCCTATTTAACCCAATTAAGTACTTCCCCATAAGAATTGTTTAAAAAGTGATTCAAGTTTAGAGACAATACTTGCCGAAGTCTTGAAAAAAGAGAAGAAAAAAACTGGGAGAGTTGACAGGACGAATTTTATAATAACCACGAGACCTCCAATGGACAGCTGCTTATGCTTCCAATTTGATAATCTATGTCTCACCGCGTCAATCACCGGTTGTCAAGTACTATATTGTTTTGGATTTGCACCAATAGGTAAGCCAAAGTACTTAAAAGGCAAGGGCCCTATTTTAGAATTAAGGATACTAGCCACTTTTTCAAGCAAACTTTGAGAAATATTTATCCCACCAAGATACTCTTTTGAAAATTATTTTTAGCCCCAACATCAATTCAAACAAGAATAGATTCACCTTCATGATTCAGACGTTCCGCCAACCTTTTCCACATATGATAAACGTGTCATCCACATTTTGAAGGTGAGAGAAGCAGTCGTCACCCCCATCAATTTGAATCCTGAAAACATTCCCAACCCTACAGACCTCCTCATTAGTTGGTTAAAGCCTGCAGCTTCTATAAGAAAGAGAAATGGCGATAATGGATCGCCTTGTCTCAAACCGCGACAGACTGATTGACAGCACCGACGCCGTGACTTCCGTTGCTTGGTATTCATCAAAACGACGCTGATTGGAGCAAAACCTAGCGTGTTGATGGAATTGAGTATTAATGTTCTTGAATTTCAAATCAGAAATTTTACACAAAATATTATCCTATTTCAGCAGTGTAATATTAATTTTGTGCAACGCAAGGAAAAAAATTTGTGAAAAGAATCCACATTTGGTACGATTTACAATTGGTCATTTTTGGTTATTAAACAACAACAATTTTTAACAATAAATTACATTTATCAAATTGTCATACATTAATCTTGCATATATATATATATATATATATATATATCATCAATATAAAGATAAGTTTAACATCGACATACATCAATAAAAACTCATAAAGAGCAATGGAGTTTTAGCTCGGGTGAAAATAGGGTCTATAAAATGAGTACAATAACCAAACAAGGTGTAGTTCCAATAAGCTCCAATATTTTTCTTCATAGCATTCCGCCGCCATGTTCCGTCATTCATGCCTGATGTGTTTGAAGTTCAGGTTGTAGATCTACAATTCAAAATGAACCCATTTAAACAATAGATCGATGAAAAACGAAAAAAATAGAACAGAAACACTGTAAATCATGTAAAGTGTTTCATTATTCTCAAGTTTATAGCATCTTATAACATGCCAACAAGTTGCAAAATGTAGTGCCTGGAACAATCAGATTTGTACTGCAGAGGTAATTTAACTTGGGAAAGATGGTTTCTAAATCAGATCTATTGCAATTTCATAATAGAGTTTTCCCCATTCTCAAGTTTCCAAAGCTCTTTTCATATTTTTTTTTCAGATGCATTAGTAACATGACCCTAAATCAGAACTGGATGCATCAGACTGCGATCAAATTTACAAAATATTGTTGTGTTGTGCATTGCTATTGTCGTTGCTAAAGCAAAACTTTTCAAGATAAGTGTCAATACATCCTACAAACAGATTCTAACTCAGAAGATCATACCTGATGCACAAATTATTTCATCAACAATTCACATCAAGAAAATAGCAATTTAAGAAATAAAAGAAATTAAATTGCAGAATTTCTGAAAACCGCTGGAAAAAAATCTAAGAAATCTATGGTTCTTTCAATATCTAAACAAACTCCAGGACTGCCACAACTAAGATACATTGCACCAATATTAACAAATAAGATACTAATAAACAATTTAAATTTATGGTTCTTTCAATAATTTCATCTAGATAGAGAAATAAATCCTTAAGAAAGATAAGGAATATAATTGCAACGTGCAAACCTATGAAAAAAACAATGTGTCATTACAAAGATGTACCAAAAATGGAATAGTACAGTAAAATTCAATAAAAAAACATAAATGTTCAATTGTGATATGAAAAGATCTATTGTACCTCTTAGGTGGTTAATATTAGTGTAGCATTAACTGAAGAAAAAAGACACTCTTGAAGTCATAATGTCAATAAAAAAAATGAGATTCTACATATAGTCCAACCGCTGACAGTTTGGTTTGTAATAATTCCATGGCAATCAATAGCAGTTTAAAAAATTCTAAACGAACTCAAGTGCACAATTCAAAAAGGTCAAACAAGGGGAAGAAAGGATATATATGTAAACAAAATAGCATAGAAACATTTAGACACACCCCGGAAAAACTTGTGAAACAAGGTGCAAGGTGACTTCTAGGGTGAGGGTTCAATCAAGATCATCACCGGTGGAACCAAAAAATAATACTGTTAGACATATAGTTGATGGTCCTAATATGTTAAAGATCAAAATGAGAATTTATACACATTCTCACACAATCTTACTCCACCTCTCAAGAGTGAATGCCTAATTCTCAAGAGTGAAGTCATATCCCTTTGTGAAAAAACAAACAAATTAGATTCTATTATGATGAAATAATACAAATCTGAACAGCAGGCAGGTGATACTTGAATTGGTGTGATAAGAACAAGAAGAATATTCACTATCTGTTGAATTGCAAAATCATTATATGGTTAAAATTAAATATATATAGATAACTGAGTTCTAAACAGGTATTCGGAACCGTCGGTTGATTCACCATATCTATGGCAAAGTTTTAAAGTAAAGGAAATAATCACACAATTGAAACCAAGTCAAAACCAAGTACATAAATTGAAATAAATATTATGTTGGAGAAAAACTTACTTTCAACCGGTTGAAACCAGACTTTCGACATAATCCTTGATAGAGAACCAACATATCTTATTGTTAACTCTAGATTTCAGTACTCTATTAGTTCTCAAGTTATAGAGAATTGCTTGGTTATGTAGGCGGCTTACGAATACCAATGTATCACCATCTTCAGAAAGATGCAATGGCTTTAATTTCAACCACGAGTAAACAACTCTTGAATTTAAATTCATTCGAAGATTGTGATAGCTAAATGTAAAGAATTGAGTCCAAGACCGGTCATCTCCAAATTCTGTCATCTTCCATATAACAAAATCTGTTCCGTTGAAATCATGAGAAAAGCAGAAGGAGTTCATCAACACACAAACACTTGATAAATGTGTCGACTTGTCAGCACCTGGAGGGAGCATCAACTTTGTGTATGTCTCAGTCCCTAGATGTAGTGAAATAATCACAAATTCATGAATAACAGTAGTATTGGAAGGAATCTGATTGCGTGCCAACCAGTTAACAGTGCAATTGAATTGTACACCATCATACATTCTCCAATAAGAATAGAGAAGCTGAAGAGGCACAAGAGATAAAGTTTGTATAGTTCTCCAAACATTATCACCCAAAGTAAAAATGCTCACCTCAACGACAGGGTTGCTGACGTTGTTATTATAATGCAAGGCCACAACCTTATAAGTGTCGGTTGAATTATCATAACAAAACACGAACCTCCAAGAATTCGATTGATAATTGAAATCTTGAAAACAAGCTGATCTATCAGATATTTTCCTGGTGGCGGGGTTCCAGAAACGGAGCCAGATGGAGTAATTATTGAGTGCGACATAAGAATAACCGAACAAGCAGACCAATCCATTGCATGAACCAATAACTTCACGACAATCTTTGTCATGCAATAGATAATAAGGATCCTTAGGAAAGGTGATATGACGGTTATCTAATAAACGAGCAGCAGGAAAAGGTACGAAACAGTAATCATCATCATCAAATGTTGGTGTCTCGTAAGAGACTAACGAGAAGTGCAGGTTTCGTGCAGATCTATTGAGGTGCATTTTTACGAATTTAGGATCGGAGATAATAGTGTTACAAGACTTACTCACACACTTGATCTGCATCAAAGATCTTACTGGAAGCCATGATAAGATTTCTGCGATAACCTCGTCGGGGAGAATTACTGATGGCGGCAGATTGGATTGAGAGCGGAGACGCCGCGTGTTCGGTGGCTGTGTATTCATCAGAACGAGCTGTGTCGGTGCAGTTGAAAGTTGACGATGCTCGCTCTCTCTCTTTCTCACAAAAGAGCCAAAGACGTGAGTTTGAGTAAATGACGTGAGTATTGGTATACCGTACACTAGTCACTCATTCTCTATTAATATTTTTTTTTTTTAGTTTTAACTCCTATACTAGTAAAAATTACTATGCACTGCACCAGTAAAAAAATACTACACAATATTAAAATAAAGTTATTTTACACATATATTCAATAATATGATGTCAATCAATTAATTAATATGACAATTTCTAAAAAAAAAAAACATAATGAATATGAATTCACATATTTTTATATTCATTAGTTGAGATGATAGCACATAATTGGATTCAAATGTAAAATAATTATATACGGTCATGTATACTAATTAATTTTTGTTTTTTTTTTAAAAATTCTTGGTTTTTAACTCAACATTCATTTTAAAAATAAAATTAAGGCTTAATTGATCCATCGGTCCCTTAACTTTATTGATTGTTACGAAATGGTCTCATAACTAAAAAACGTCTCAAAGTAGTTGTTAGCCCATATTTTTATAAACTAAGAATATGCTCTAAACACGCATTAAATGCTGAAAGGAATCTTGTAAGATTCTATCTAATCGAAGAGCAGAAAGACTCTTGGAATTGTTCACAGATTCAAGAATATTTACAAATACAAGGCTAAGGCAAGAAGGAGGACTTCGAACCATAAGGCAAATCGACCTAGCGTATGATCGAATCAAAGCAACAAGATTTCTGGACTTAGCACAATTCTGACAAACTTCAGTTCGACTTCGAGAGATACAACCGTTCTAAGGAGCAGTTAAGTGCATGCAGGGTGTACGTGGCAGGACATTTGGCAGTAGGATAGTGTTCGACCGTTAGGGCAGTTTATTTTCGAAAGTCTATATATAGTAGTTTTTTAGTCACAAAAAAGGTCGCAATTCGTTTATACAAAAATCCTGGTAAACTCAAAGTACCTATGCTATCGAGAGAAACGAGTGAAATGGGATCCAAATATGAATCTGTGAACCATCCTTTTCTGTAAAGCACATTTACAATTCTATGCAATTTACTTTTCATGTAAATTTATTTTTCAAGCATTTTAAACTTCACGCAAAGTTTATTGCCTTCCATTTAAATTCTTGTCATTTACCTGTTTCGATCGAAGCAAAGCATTCGTTTATTAAGAATTTATTTTCCTTGTTGCTTGCAATCAAAGTGACTTGTACATTTAATTCTCCAAAAAAATATAATAAATGTTTATGCGTAATGAACATTCAAACAATTTAAAGAATTCAAACAAAGCACTATGCTCCTGAGATTCACTAGTTGGTCTCGCAAGCAATTAACCCAGACTAGCGGTTGTTTACCAAATTTCAGCGTAAACAGTAGTCCCTTAAGTTTTCTGCCGTTATAGGTTTTTGTCCATTCCGTCAGTTTTTAACCAAAAATGTCTATGGTAGATCAATATTCTAGTTGGTTCATCATAGACCTTATTAAACTTTTAATTTTAATTCTTTGATCTTTTATTTAAAAAGATGACAATTGGATTGTTCAAGTCTATTGTATCTTACGGTATATCATCAACCCTTAAAATTTTTTCCCTTTCTTCATCTTCTTCTTTCCACCACTTCTTCATCATATAAATTCATCAAAATTCATACAATATCCCAAGAAAAAAATTCAAAAAAGAAAATCCAACATTTAGCACAATAAATAAAACTCATATTCAACATCAATTTATCCCTTCAACATCATGAATTCATGGCTTCAACATATTCAACAGAACAAATAAAACTCAGTTTCTTAATCAAAATCCTTAACCCAAATTTGAAATTCTCAACCAAGATCTGAAAAGCCTAAATTTTTGTGTGTTTGAACCATCACCCTCTTAACTCACAATTATTACACAATTAATACAAATAAATGACCTTGAATCATGCTTTGCATAGAACACAAAACCCAGATGCCAAAAGAGCTAAAAATCACAAAAATAAAAAAACTTTGTGATTGTTTTCATTGAGTTTGTGTTTTAGAGAAAAGTGTCAAAAGGAGGCAGGAAAAAAAAAAGGTGTTTTGGAATACTGGGGATTTGAATTTGTCCTCCTTCATTTCTGTCTTTGAGTTAGGTAATGAATTAATAGTAGATTTTAATTGAACGACCCTTTTGAATTGTTGTTCATGGATTTGGAATTTAGGTTTTGCCATTTTGCTAAAATTCGAAGGAATCTCTGGTTGTTTGGGAGGGGGCGTGAGTCGAAGAGGAAATGTTTGGGTTGAGGAAGTAAGGTTGAAAAGGGAAGAAGAAGAAGAAGCAGAAGCAGAATGTGTTTGAAGGGTAAAGAGGGAGGATTTTGGGTTTATGGAATTTTAGAATTTTATCTAGTGGGGATTAATTAGTTTGGTTTGATTTTATGTGTTTGAGTTTGATATTTTTGAATTTATGGATTTGGGTTTGAAGGTGATGAATTTCTGGATTTTTTATGAAGGTGGATGAAGTTGTTGTTGAAGATGATGAAGAGGTGAGGGAAGACGATGAAAAATAGGGGAAAACAAGTGTTACTGGTTTACTCTAATATACAATAGATCTGAATGATCATACGGTCCTCTTTTTAAAAAAGAGATCAAATGGTTAAAATTCATTAAATTAATAAGGTGTATGGTAGATTACTTTTAATGTTGGTCCACCTTAGACATTTAAAGTGAAGGTGATAACATAGAAGACCAAAACCTATAACGGCAAAAAAATTAAGGGACCACTTTGAGACGTTTTTTAGTTATGAGGCCATTTTGCAACCATCAATTAAGTTAAGGGACTGGTGAATCAATTAAGCCTAAAATTAAACTAGTGAAATAGGATAAATTATGGTGACAAAATTGACTTATCCTCCCATTTTAATTGGCCAAACAATCATAACAAGAGTATCCTTTCAAAAAATTAAAATCTTAACTAGAGTATATTAATTAAATTAGATTTAATTATTTATTCTTTGTGAATCTATTTTTTTAGCTGAACTAAGATGACATGCATCACGGGAAATCATCGACATGCCAACTAGGTTGGCACCTCTGTGAAACCCTCAAATTTTGCCGCTTGTCTCATATAATAAATATATTTATTAAAAAAGAAGAAAAATCGAAAAACATAACAAATGAAAAAGAAACTAAGGAAATTGAAAAGTAGGCAAACCAAAGCGGTCCTTAAAGAAATCATCTTTTGATGTGCGAGGAAGTATTGGCGCAACCTCCACGTTGCAACAATCAGGGCCAGCGCCGCTTTCTCGATCTGCTGGTACCTAATTTTTGGACCTTGGAGCACTTTGGAGACGAAGTAAACCGGCTTTTGTCCTTAGCCGGTTTCTCGGACCAGCACAACACTGACCGCCTCGTCCGAGATCGATATGTATAGGTAAAAAACTTCACCAAGGTTTGGTTTGGTGAGGATCGAGGGTTCGGCCAATACCTTCTTTAGGTTCGCGAAGGCTTTTTCACATTCCGGCGTCCACTGAAAGTTCACGTATTTCCCGAGGAGCTTGTAGAAGGAAGCACGTGGTGCGTTGAGCAGGCTATGAAGCGAGATAGGGCTGTCAACATTCCGTTGAGTCGTTGTATGCCTTTCTTCGTCCTGGGGGAGTCCATATCTACCACGCTTTGCAATTGTCGGGGTTTACTGTTATTCCCCTTTTGGTTAGGTAAAATCCCAAGAACTTCCCGACCCTTACCCCGAAGGCACACTTCTCTGAGTTCAGGCGCATGTTGTATTTGCAGACCTTGAGGCAAATTAGTAGTACAGGTGAGTCAGTCATGACATATTCTATCACCAGGACACGGAGGCAGATGCCGAGGGGTGGCCGTTGATTAGTTTTATTTATTATTAGGACTTTTTGACTTGGATGTAACCTTATGACATTATCGTACTTATGCATTTTGACGTAGATCTAATTTAATGACATTTGCTATTTATTTGATTTATTGTGTTAACCTTAATGTGTTGGTTTTATTTTAATTGAATGAATGTATATTTGATGAGAAAATTATTGAAAGAATGTATACAGGAAAAATGTATCTTTGTGAAATTGATTCAGCCTCTGCCTCTGCCTTTAGGGGGCAGCTACAGTTAACTACCGTTGGGCCAGCTGCAGTTAACTATAGTTGTGCCAACGGTAGTTAACTCACTACACCATTTATTGTATCTAACAACAGTTGAAAAATGTTGCCAGAGCTATGAAAATCGTTGCCAAAGAGAATAGGGGACGTTTTCCACGCGTCTTCTATGCGAGCGTTGCCTATGGTCTAAGGGGACGTTTTTCTCGCGTTTTTGGCAACACTTTCAATAATCGTAGCGTAAAGTCTTGGTAAAGGGGACGATTTTCAAAGTCACCTAAGGCAACGATTTTCAGCTGTTGCCAAACTTGGCAACAGTTCATAAGTGTTGCCTTAACTAATATAAAGAAAATAAAAATTATACCGCGTGTCATATATTATAACCGTGATAAAATTTGATCAAAAAATTGGGTCATTCTCATTTCTTTAATTTATGCCTTACAAATACCAATTTAGAGATTTTTTATCGACAAATAAATTTGATTAATATTAATCCAAGCTCATGACAGACCAAAATTAGTACAAAAGTTACAAACCTACAACACATGTTAATTACAACTGAGAAACCATTAAATCACATACAAACTAAACTTCTAAAAAAAGAAAGACTAAAACTCCAAAAACAAAACCAAACACTTCTATAAACTAAAACCTCCAGGTTTGCAGAAAATAGATCAAAGAACAAGAACACAATAGCAGGACTTGGTGGCACTAGAGCAAAAGCAGAGCAACACCAGCAGCAAGAGCAAATTATACAGATACGCCAACCACGCATCAGCATCATAACAATTAAGCTTCCATCAACAAGCAACACATACACATCGACAAGTCTTCCCTTACTTACTTCCTGCAAAACAAAGGAATCAGATATGGAAAAATCACTTACATAGGTTTAGTGGAATCAAATGAATCAAAACTTGGCGTATACTTATGTCACCCTTTCGGTATGGACCTGTCATGGAGCCTAGTTATTCAATATTCCAAAACTATTAAATTATAGAATTAGAGTCAAGTCATTTCATGATAAAACTAACCAATTCCTTAGAAACTTTATTTCAATGCCTTGTTGAGAAATTGAGCTATCGTTTTGTACAAAATCATGTGATCCAACATCTTAGTAGACTAAGCACATTTATAGTCTTCTCCTTGGATTTTTTTTTATCCTAAAAAAGTACATACATAAACAAAGGTAGAGAACAAAACACCATCAAATAATTTCATTAAGACAAAATTAATATAAAATCCCGCACTTTCAACAATTTAATGCCCAGATAATCTTATTGAAATGGATATGAATTTAGCAGGAACCAATATCTCTATTAAAAGAATTAGTGAAGAAGAAATACCTTAACTCAACAATGCAGAGAACCTAGAAAGCATCAACGCTCAAAACACCGAAAGAACACACCAACTCATAGAAGCAAAAATGCAAAAACGACAAAAATGCCGCAAACGTAGAGCATGTCAAAATCAGAGCTGCTACCGTTTGTTCAAACAAGCTAATAAAAAGTATAATCAAAAGTAAATTAAAAAGATATAAGATTTTGTGAATGTAACCTAGGCTCCAAAGTGTTTTAAAGACGTTCACCACATGATGTTCTCTATAGTTTTAGCAGGTGGTGCCATATACAACATTCCATTCCCTATAGAATATGTTTATCTTTCCTGGAGAGGTTCAATTAAGTAAAACAACCTACAATGAAAAAAGAAGGGAAGAAGGGATACCTTGCAATGTAAATATATCATGTAGTGGGATATGGTGTACATTCATAAGGTAAAAAAACTTGATAACTATGAATATGAATCAAGGATCTAGGAATCTGTCCTTAAATTTGACAAGGGTGAATCAATGAAATAATCAATCAAGGATCTCAAGCAATATGTTTGTTTTAAATATGAACTAACTATAATTTAGAGAAATAAACAAACCAATAATTAAAGAAATTAAGGTTACTAAATGGATCTCATAAAAAGGAAGAGAGTAAAGGGAATCATAAGTACCACTTTATTGTACTAGAATGAGTTGATGTGTTGTATCACCACGACAATCAATTTGCTAGAACCTTGATTTGAAAAACAAAATTGAAAGAACTTAACCATTTCCAAAGACAATTTTCATTAATTTAGAGAACGTAACATAATTAAGAAAAATAAAATAGTTCTTACAAATTGAAACTGCCTAGGTTTACATAACATTGCCTATATACAAACAACCAACCTAAGCAAAAACATATCTCATTTTTAAATTTAATAGCTTATACAAATCTCTCTATCATAAATCAGCTTCTGAAATTCTTTTTGACCATATAGAATACAAACAAACATAGAATACAACATAGTAGCAGATATTATATTTGCTTTAGTCCCTCTTGAATGACATGACAGCAGCAATGCAAGAAAACAACACAGTAGAAAAGATTATATTTGCTTTAGTGCAGAATCTGTCACAAGCAAAATGTTTCCGAAAAATGTCAGGGGGTGATTGAATGTGCGAGACAATTGCTGTTTGGATGGCGAGCTGCAAACAACTGCAGGAGTAAGCAAGGGATGGACACCACTGCTTCTGCTATGCAGAATGCAGGGAATATATCAGATGGCAGAAGTGCTACAGCGCTGCAATCTCAGCCCCGGTGGCAAAAACCGAGTCTTGGAAGGATTATGTGCAATGTGGATGCATAGTTTTCAGATTCCCTAAACCATGTTGAATTTGGCATGTGTCTTCGAGACGACAACGGGAATTTTGTGAAAGCCAAGATGATGTGGACTAGTCCCATTTGTGATAAGGCTGTAGGGGAAGCATTGGGGCTGTCATACGCAATAGAGTGGGTTCAAGAATTACAACTCCCAAACGTTGATTTTGAATTGGATGCCAAGAGAGTTGTTGATTATTTTAACAGTGGTAGCAATGATTACTCAGAGTTCAGAATAAGTTCCTTTCGTCAAATCACCAAATCAAAACGAAATCCCAAAATTCATATAACAAAATCAGAAAGAGTGCCTATTCTTAAATGGTTTGGACGGAGAACGACGTGTCCAAAATCGTCAAAAATGTGCCTATTGGGAACGTACACAATTTATGTCAGATAACACAAGCAAACTGTCCAAAATTCCAAATTACGAAAACAAATATCCAAACCAAACCACACAACAAGATTCAAGACACATGGTTACACTAAAAAAACATACATAGAGAACAAAAAGATACGTCATTAGATAAAATTAGACAAAAAGGCCGCAGCTTTCAATACCTTCAAACCCACCAAGATCAAATCAAACGAAATCTACAAAAACCAGTCATAAAAAAACTAAACAAATTGAACAAAACGATGATTAAACTTACAAAAGCAAAATAAAAGGGAAAATGTAACAGGCTTACAATTATGAGTTTGATGAAGGAATGAGTTCGGCGAATTCGACAAAGGGTTCGGTAAGAAGTTGAGTTGATGGGTTAGGGTGTGAATGGTTCGGATTTGAAGGGTTTGAATGGGCTCGTCTTTGAATGGGTTTGACATTTGGTGTTCGATGGTGAAGAATGGTCGGTGTTGAGTTTGACGCTGGATTCAATTGTGTGAAGGGTCGGTGCTGGGTTCGATGGAAGAAGATGAACTTGTGAGAGGGTTCAAGGAGGAAGAAGATAGTTGGTGTAAGGGTCGATTTTGAGAGAAACTGTTCTAGGTTTGAGCTTTCCAGCGCGACGGTCACGTTTTCTGGCACGGTTGCAGCAGTTTCCCGCGGTGGCCACCAGTGAAAGTTCTCCGATCCCAAAATACATATAGGGGTTTTGTTGTAGACATCATGGGGAAGAAGAAAATCATATTAGTTTTTCAAATGGAGATTTGTAGTGGCCGAAAAGTCAAAGAGAAGGTGGTGGTTGGGGTTTTTAAAATCTTACCAATCTAATAATAAGTTGGTGGCTTTTTGAAGAGGAAGATGAGAGTAGTTCAATGGTGGTGGTGGTGTGGTAAAACGACGTCGGACGGTGGAGTAATGGTGGCAGAAGTATTTTGATGGTGGTTCAAGAGGAAGAAGTTGATACGCGTATCAGAGAAGAAGAATAGAGGAAATAGTTTTATTCTAATTGTTCATTCTTTCACTTAGATATAATAATAATAATAATAATAATAATAATAATAATAATAATTACCTCATTAGGTGTATTCTTAATGAATAGTTGACATCTCAATTTTTAATATAAAATCAAACAAAATATTTTTGGATCAAAAAGACTAAAATATCTATCATTAAAATACTCTAAAAGTATTTGTTGAGATACTCTACAAAAATTAAAAGCATGATCATCTAAAAATATAATAAGATATTGAATCCAATTAAAATAAATTAGATATGGATATCAAAAGAAAATATTTTCATATCCTATAATTACCTTTAACAAATTTATCACAAAACACACATTTATAAATAAAGCAATAATAATAAAATTCAAGATACCGAATATAAAATTCAATAATAATAATAATAAGGATATAAATATTAGGAAGTTACAGATACAATACAACACCGATACGAGAAAATTTTAAAATTCAAGATTGATATGACCGGGATACTTTAATAAAAAAATTAAATTTAAACTACATATTAAAACTTAAACTACAAATTAAAACTCAAAATACAAACTATATACTAAAATTCTAAACGAAAAAAATAGGCTCAAAACCTAGACCAAATAGACATGGACAACGATAAGAGACAACAATGTAACATTTTTATAGACAAATTTGTTTAAAGATATATTGAAAGTGGAAAAGTCAGTTCAAAACCATGTATTTACTTTATATATACTAGCGGAAAGACGGGCACCCGTCTTTCCACTTTTTTTATTACGCTAAAGTTTGAAAATTATGAACGGTGTTTTTCTATGAAATTTTGATTTTAATAAAAAGTATAAATAAAAATGATTATTTCCTAAAAAAAATGTAAATGATTGTTGCTTTTAAATTATAACGAACCAAACTAACTTTTTTTATCTATTTCAATGACACCAATAATATAACAAAAAAATATAATTAAATTCTTATCTTTTTAATGACACCAACACTAATCATTATTTTAGAAAAAATTGTTTTAGAGTATTATTGGGATAATGAAAACGTCAGCCTAAAATCTTATATATATATATATATATATATATATATATATAAATACTCGATCTAGTTTGTTACACTTTTGAAAGCATAAAAGAAAAAAAAATCTGGACATATATTAATATTGTGTTTGTTACATATTTTTAATTTTGAATTCACTACCATCAATTATCTTTTTTAAAGAATAAAGGATTAGAAAAAAATTGATATATCGTGGACAATTAAGATTGAATTTGTTACACTTTTTTAATATTTGAATTTACTCTTATTTATTTGTTATATGTGCTATTTGTATTTAAAGTAGAGGGTAATTTGAGAAAGAGAAAAAGTCAGCCCAAAAGAGCCGAAATGGACTATTTTCTTTATGTATAGTGATACATTAAAAACGTACCCAGAAGTATCTAAGAGGACAATTAACAATCGTTGCCAAAGTGATAATAGAGTAACACTGCAAAATGTCCCCAAAAGTATTTTAGGGGACATTTAACAATCAATGCCAAATAGTTAACAGAGTAACACTCCAAAAACGTCCCCAAAGGTATTTTAGGGGACGTTTTCCAGGGGTTGCGAAAATATTTCTGGCAAGAGTCAGAAAACGTTGCCTTAGCGACTTTTAGGCAACAATTTTTACATGTTGCCTAAAAAAGTGTTGCCAGAGACAACAAATGGTGTAGTGACTCCCGCTGGAAAGACCGAACGGTAGTTAAGTACAGTTGGAGGTAATTGCGTCATTTCAATGTGTTTTTAAGAAAAAATCTACCGTGAGAAAAGCAATTTTAAAATTAAAGACAAGAAACAGTACAAGAGGTGGGGGGCTAGGCACGACCCATCAAACTAACAAAACAAAACATAAAAAGCAAACAAGTAAACCTATAGCCAGGTAAATCATGAAATGAAACTCTTTAACAACCCCTTCATCCCCTTATAAAACCACTTTTCCCTTCCCTCATTTTTCATCACCAAAATCACACAAAAAACAAAGCCAAAAAACAAGTTTTTTCACCTACCCTTGTGCTTACATTATTAAATTTCTCTTAAATTTTTTAATTCACTTACCCTTTTGGCTTTTGCTTAATTTGTTCAATTCTACTACTACAATGTTCAATCAAGAGAAACTCATGCATTACCAAGTGAAACCATCATGGAGCTACTACATGAGAGTAAGAACAATGGAAGAATATCAAATGGAGAGAATAATGAGGTTAGCTGCACAAAGTGCTGCTGTGATACTCAGCATTAGTAGTTGCTGTATGTGCCACACAATGAAGAGTTTGTTCTGTGGAATGGGAGTAAATGCAATGGTTCATGAACTTGATGAAGATCCTAAAGGGAAAGAAATGAAGAGAGCATTAATGAAGTTACTTGGAAATTCAACATCACATCCGGTTTTTTCATTGGTGGGAAATTAGTTGGTTCTATGGATAGAGTTTTGGCTTTTCATATTAATGGTTCTCTTGTTCCTCTTCTCAAAGAAGCTGGTGTAGTTGTTGGCTTTACTATCAGGGCCGTTCCTGACAATTTAGAGGCCCAGTTGTAATTTTGACAATTATCATTTAAAAAGAATTGAAAAAAAAATCCAACACCACTTATAATGATAAATAAATAATTAAGTTGTAGTTAAATATATGAGCATATGTTCAAACATGACTTTTACCTACAGACAATTAGACACTTATATATAGACAATGAATAATTGACGGCAAAATTGTTGTCTTCCAGACTTTTACCTACGGAAAAATGACATTTATTGACAGATTTTGTCTGTAGGTAAAAGTTTTATTTTTTTTATCTTGCACTCCAACAATTATACCCCTATCCCTACAAATATTTGAGGCCTCCATAAATTGGAGGCCCGGCTCCGTAGAGCTCCTTGCTCTTGCCCAAGAACGGGCCTGTTTACTATATGTGTAAAAATCTTAATCGAC
Source organism: Medicago ruthenica (assembly GCA_018208015.1). Lineage (NCBI taxonomy): Eukaryota > Viridiplantae > Streptophyta > Magnoliopsida > Fabales > Fabaceae > Medicago > Medicago ruthenica. The sequence continues at coordinate 80,217,785 of CM031377.1, read as the reverse complement.
ACTTATTTTAAAATGGAGGAAATATTGTACTTTTACTTTCTTTCTCCCTATCCGTCTCACTCTATCTTAGACAGACAACCACCTTTCCTAAGCTCAAAAAACAGCTTCTGACCTTATAGACTTTAATATATAACCATTTTATTTTCGTTTTTTTTTTATTTTCCACTGTTTGAAAAACATTTATGCTTGCACCACAACATGCATATTCTCCTTAGAAAAAGAGAGAGAAAATGTTGCTTTTGGATTTCCAAACTGTTGTATTTGGATTTTCAAATTCTATTTTGAAAGAGAATATCTACCGAAGTTGTTATTAGGTTGAGTCACGACCAAATCACTCTCTTTAAGACGTTTCGTGTCACTACTCAAAATTGTGTAAGACAGACTATCAACCACGTTGTCTCCCGGATAAAACAAGCTCAGCTACAACTGTGCGGTTAACTACTGCACGGTAGAAAACCATTTGAGATTTACACCTCCAATATGATACTAAGACCAATCTTTAATACTGAAACCACTCTAATATGGTACTGTGACCACTCTATTATGGTGCTAAGACCACTCAAATATGGTGTTACCACCATTCTAACCTTTAAGTTCTCCACAAAATATCAATATGGTACTACGACCACTCAAATATGGTGATACCACCATTCTGACTTTTTAACTTCTCCAAAAGTAGAAAAAATATCGAAAGAATATTTATATACTGTTAAGATCATACTTAGTTCCGACGGGGCATTATTATTCCAAAAATGTACTATAATCTTAAAAATACTCTTTATTCCGAAGGGACATATATTATTGAAGAGACTATGTTCTTAAGACCTTTCTTAATTTCGAAGGGACATTATACCACTATTGATGAGGTTACTTGGAAATTCAACATCTCTTCCGGTTGTTTTCACCGGTGGGAAATTAGTTGGTTCTATGGATAGAGTTTTGGCTTTTCATATTAATGGTTCTCTTGTTCCTCTTCTCAAATTGAAGCTGGTGCTTTATGGCTTTAATTATATTAGTGATCATAAGCACTGACTTATAATTTGGTTTAATTGTTGGCTTGGAAGATTAAAATTTGCAAAAAAACTTACAGCAGACTTGCAGTAAATGTAGCAAATCACTGACACAGACTGATAATTGTAGTCATATATGAGCATCCAGCTAGATTCAGTAGAAAAAATTGTCTGATAACTGTGGCTTGCAACTCTTTAAAAACTGAATTTTAAGTAGAAGAAAGTAGCTATTAGTTGAAATTAGATTGGCATAAAATTAGTTTATTTGAGATATGAGAATCATTGACCGTTGTGGCTACTTATTTCTTTCTGCATACACTCATTGCAATTATCATTACTATCTACCATTATACCTACATATCAATGTTCACCAACAGTATTATATAAGCTTTGTTTGATAAGACATAATATTGAGCTTATAAACTTATAGCTTATAAGGTCGTATGATTAAAAAAAGACTTGTTTGGTAACTGTTATTTTTACGTGAGCTTATAACTTATTTTCATATAACGGTTTTTGATAAGCTAATACAAGTAGTTTATAACTTATTACTTTTTATCTCCATTTTACCCATAAATGAGTGAAATCTTTATTTTGGAAGGCAGAGCAAATCCCTATCCACTTACATAGCTCATACCATATACCTGCAAAAACCGGACACTTGAAAAAAAGGTGAGAAACCGACTCGTTTGCACCACAACAACCAACACACTAAACATGAAACTTTTGCCTGAACCAATTTATGTCAAGCCTTCGACTAAGTCGGGTTACACATGCCAATAGTTCCCTCCAACAGTTTCTTATGCACCTCTTTAACTAAATTAAAATTTGAAGTCTCCCAAACTCTTGAATCTAAGTGACAAATATCATTCTACCAAATGGAACGTCTTTACCACTAACTCTAAAAACCCCATCTCTCTCACCATACCTGTAGTTAGCTAGAGGTCTATACTAGAAACCCATTCCCTCATTTCTAATTTTCCAATCCCATTTACCCACAAGAGCAGTGTTGAATACCCTAAAACCTCCTCTTCTAAAGGTCTACACACCTTATCCTATTTAACCCAATTAAGTACTTCCCCATAAGAATTGTTTAAAAAGTGATTCGAGTTTAGAGACAATACTTGCCGAAGTCTTGAAAAAAGAGAAGAAAAAAACTGGGAGAGTTGACAGGACGAATTTTATAATAACCACGAGACCTCCAATAGACAGCTGCTTATGCTTCCAATTTGATAATCTATGTCTCACCGCGTCAATCACCGGTTGTCAAGTACTATATTGTTTTGGATTTGCATCAATAGGTAAGCCAAAGTACTTAAAAGGCAAGGGCCCTATTTTAGAATTAAGGATACTAGCCACTTTTTCAAGCAAACTTTGAGAAATATTTATCCCACCAAGATACTCTTTTGAAAATTATTTTTAGCCCCAACATCAATTCAAACAAGAATAGATTCACCTTCATGATTCAGACGTTCCGCCAACCTTTTCCACATATGATAAACGTGTCATCCACATTTTGAAGGTGAGAGAAGCAGTCGTCACCCCCATCAATTTGAATCCTGAAAACATTCCCAACCCTACAGACCTCCTCATTAGTTGGTTAAAGCCTGCAGCTTCTATAAGAAAGAGAAATGGCGATAATGGATCGCCTTGTCTCAAACCGCGACAGACTGATTGACAGCACCGACGCCGTGACTTCCGTTGCTTGGTATTCATCAAAACGACGCTGATTGGAGCAAAACCTAACGTGTTGATGGAATTGAGTATTAATGTTCTTGAATTTCAAATCAGAAATTTTACACAAAATATTATCCTATTTCAGCAGTGTTATATTAATTTTGTGCAACGCAAGGAAAGAAATTTGTGAAAAGAATCCACATTTGGTACGATTTACAATTGGTCATTTTTGGTTATTAAACAACAACAATTTTTAACAATAAATTACATTTATCAAATTGTCATACATTAATCTTGCATATATATATATATATATATATATATATATATATATATATATATATATATATATATATATATATATATATATATATATATATCATCAATATAAAGATAAGTTTAACATCGACATACATCAATAAAAACTCATAAAGAGCAATGGAGTTTTAGCTCGGGTGAAAATAGGGTCTATAAAATGAGTACAATAACCAAACAAGGTGTAGTTCCAATAAGCTCCAATATTTTTCTTCATAGCATTCCGCCGCCATGTTCCGTCATTCATGCCTGATGTGTTTGAAGTTCAGGTTGTAGATCTACAATTCAAAATGAACCCATTTAAACAATAGATCGATGAAAAACGAAAAAAATAGAACAGAAACACTGTAAATCATGTAAAGTGTTTCATTATTCTCAAGTTTATAGCATCTTATAACATGCCAACAAGTTGCAAAATGTAGTGCCTGGAACAATCAGATTTGTACTGCAGAGGTAATTTAACTTGGGAAAGATGGTTTCTAAATCAGATCTATTGCAATTTCATAATAGAGTTTTCCCCATTATCAAGTTTCCAAAGCTCTTTTCATATTTTTTCAGATGCATTAGTAACATGACCCTAAATCAGAACTGGATGCATCAGACTGCGATCAAATTTACAAAATATTGTTGTGTTGTGCATTGCTATTGTCGTTGCTAAAGCAAAACTTTTCAAGATAAGTGTCAATACATCCTACAAACAGATTCTAACTCAGAAGATCATACCTGATGCACAAATTATTTCATCAACAATTCACATCAAGAAAATAGCAATTTAAGAAACAAAAGAAATTAAATTGCAGAATTTCTGAAAACCGCTGGAAAAAAATCTAAGAAATCTATGGTTCTTTCAATATCTAAACAAACTCCAGGACTGCCACAACTAAGATACATTGCACCAATATTAACAAATAAGATACTAATAAACAATTTAAATTTATGGTTCTTTCAATAATTTCATCTAGATAGAGAAAGAAATCCTTAAGAAAGATAAGGAATATAATTGCAACGTGCAAACCTATGAAAAAAACAATGTGTCATTACAAAGATGTACCAGAAATGGAATAGTACAGTAAAATTCAATAAAAAAACATAAATGTTCAATTGTGATATGAAAAGATCTATTGTACCTCTTAGGTGGTTAATATTAGTGTAGCATTAACTGAAGAAAAAAGACACTCTTGAAGTCATAATGTCAATAAAAAAAATGAGATTCTACATATAGTCCAACCGCTGACAGTTTGGTTTGTAATAATTCCATGGCAATCAATAGCAGTTTAAAAAATTCAAAACGAACTCAAGTGCACAATTCAAAAAGGTCAAACAAGGGGAAGAAAGGATAGATATGTAAACAAAATAGCATAGAAACATTTAGACACACCCCGGAAAAACTTGTGAAACAAGGTGCAAGGTGACTTCTAGGGTGAGGGTTCAATTAAGATCATCACCGGTGGAACCAAAAAATAATACTGTTAGACATATAGTTGATGGTCATAATATGTTAAAGATCAAAATGAGAATTTTTACACATTCTCACACAATCTTACTCCACCTCTCAAGAGTGAATGCCTAATTCTCAAGAGTGAAGTCATATCCCTTTGCGAAAAAACAAACAAATTAGATTCTATTATGATGAAATAATACAAATCTGAACAGCAGGCAGGTGATACTTGAATTGGTGTGATAAGAACAAGAAGAATATTCACTATCTGTTGAATTGCAAAATCATTATATGGTTAAAATTAAATATATATAGATAACTGAGTTCTAAACAGGTATTCGGAACCGTCGGTTGATTCACCATATCTATGGCAAAGTTTTAAAGTAAAGGAAATAATCACACAATTGAAACCAAGTCAAAACCAAGTACATAAATTGAAATAAATATTATGTTGGAGAAAAACTTACTTTCAACCGGTTGAAACCAGACTTTCAACATAATCCTTGATAGAGAACCAACATATCTTATTGTTAACTCTAGATTTCAGTACTCTATTAGTTCTCAAGTTATAGAGAATTGCTTGGTTATGTAGGCGGCTTACGAATACCAATGTATCACCGTCTTCAGAAAGATGCAATGGCTTTAATTTCAACCACGAGTAAACAACTCTTGAATTTAAATTCATTCGAAGATTGTGATAGCTAAATGTAAATAATTGAATCCAAGACCAGTCATCTCCAAATTCTGTCATCTTCCATATAACAAAATCTGTTCCGTTGAAATCATGAGAAAAGCAGAAGGAGTTCATCAACACACAAACACTTGATAAATGTGTCGACTTGTCAGCACCTGGAGGGAGCATCAACTTTGTGTATGTCTCAGTCCCTAGATGTAGTGAAATAATCACAAATTCATGAATAACAGTAGTATTGGAAGGAATCTGATTGCGTGCCAACCAGTTAACAGTGCAATTGAATTGTACACCATCATACATTCTCCAATAAGAATAGAGAAGCTGAAGAGGCACAAGAGATAAAGTTTGTATAGTTCTCCAAACATTATCACCCAAAGTAAAAATGCTCACCTCAACGACAGGGTTGCTGACGTTGTTATTATAATGCAAGGCCACAACCTTATAAGTGTCGGTTGAATTATCATAACAAAACACGAACCTCCAAGAATTCGATTGATAATTGAAATCTTGAAAACAAGCTGATCTATCAGATATTTTCCTGGTGGCGGGGTTCCAGAAACGGAGCCAGATGGAGTAATTATTGAGTGCGACATAAGAATAACCGAACAAGCAGACCAATCCATTGCATGAACCAATAACTTCACGACAATCTTTGTCATGCAATAGATAATAAGGATCCTTAGGAAAGGTGATATGACGGTTATCTAATAAACGAGCAGCAGGAAAAGGTACGAAACAGTAATCATCATCATCAAATGTTGGTGTCTCGTAAGAGACTAACGAGAAGTGCAGGTTTCGTGCAGATCTATTGAGGTGCATTTTTACGAATTTAGGATCGGAGATAATAGTGTTACAAGACTTACTCACACACTTGATCTGCATCAAAGATCTTACTGGAAGCCATGATAAGATTTCTGCGATAACCTCGTCGGGGAGAATTACTGATGGCGGCAGATTGGATTGAGAGCGGAGACGCCGCGTGTTCGGTGGCTGTTTATTCATCAGAACGAGCTGTGTCGGTGCAGTTGAAAGTTGACGATGCTCGCTCTCTCTCTTTCTCACAAAAGAGCCAAAGACGTGAGTTTGAGTAAATGACGTGAGTATTGGTATACCGTATACTAGTCACTCATTCTCTATTAATATTTTTTTTGTTTTTTTAGTTTAACTGCTATACTAGTAAAAATTACTATGCACTGCACCAGTAAAAAAAATACTACCTATAATTGGATATGACAATTCACCTATTTTTATATTCATAAGATGAGATGACAACACATAATTGGATTAAAATGTAAAATAATTATATACGGTCATGTATACTAATTAATTTTCGGTTTTTTTTTTTAATAAATCTTGGTTTTTAACTTAACATTCATTTTAAAAATAAAATTAAGGCTTAATTGATCCATCGGTCCCTTAACTTTATTGATTGTTACGAAATGGTCTCATAACTAAAAAACGTCTCAAAGTAGTCCCTTAAGTTTTCTGCCGTTATAGGTTTTTGTCCATTCCGTCAGTTTTTAACCAAAAATGTCTAAGGTAGATCAATATTCTAGTTGGTTCATCATAGACCTTATTAAACTTTTAATTTTAATTCTTTGATCTTTTATTTAAAAAGATGACAATTGGATTGTTCAAGTCTATTGTATCTTACGGTATATCATCAACCCTTAAATTTTTTTTCCCTTTCTTCATCTTCTTCTTTCCACCACTTCTTCATCATATAAATTCATCAAAATTCATACAATATCCCAAGAAAAAAATTCAAAAAAGAAAATCCAACATTTAGCACAATAAATAAAACTCATATTCAACATCAATTTATCCCTTCAACATCATGAATTCATGGCTTCAACATATTCAACAGAACAAATAAAACTCAGTTTCTTAATCAAAATCCTTAACCCAAATTCGAAATTCTCAACCAAGATCTGAAAAACCTAAATTTTTGTGTGTTTGAACCATTACCCTCTTAACTCACAATTATTACACAATTAATACAAATAAATGACCTTGAATCATGCTTTGCATAGAACATAAAACCCAGATGCCAAAAGAGCTAAATATCACAAAAATAAAAAACTTTGTGATTGTTTTCATTGAGTTTGTGTTTTAGAGAAAAGTGTCAAAAGGAGGCAGGAAAAAAAAAGGGTGTTTTGGAATACTGGGGATTTGAATTTGTCCTTCTTCATTTCTGTCTTTGAGTTAGGTAATGAATTAATAGGAGATTTTAATTGAACGACCCTTTTGAATTGTTGTTCATGGATTTGGAATTTAGGTTTTGCCATTTTGCTAAAATTCGAAGGAATCTCTGGTTGTTTGGGAGGGGGCGTGAGTCGAAGAGGAAATGTTTGGGTTGAGGAAGTAAGGTTGAAGAGGGAAGAAGAAGAAGCAGAAGCATAATGTGTTTGAAGGGTAAAGAGGGAGGATTTTGGGTTTATGGAATTTTAGAATTTTATCTAGTGGGGATTAATTAGTTTGGTTTGATTTTATGTGTTTGAGTTTGATATTTTTGAATTTATGGATTTGGGTTTGAAGGTGATGAATTTCTGGATTTTTTATGAAGGTGGATGAAGTTGTTGTTGAAGATGATGAAGAGGTGAGGGAAGACGATGAAAAATAGGGGAAAAACAAGTGTTACTGGTTTACTCTAATATACAATAGATCTGAATGATCATACGGTCCTCTTTTTAAAAAAGAGATCAAATGGTTAAAATCATTAAATTAATAAGGTGTATGGTAGATTACTTTTAATGTTGGTCCACCTTAGACATTTAAAGTGAAGGTGATAACATAGAAGACCAAAACCTATAACGGCAAAAAAATTAAGGGACCACTTTGAGACGTTTTTTAGTTATGAGACCATTTTGCAACAATCAATTAAGTTAAGGGACCGGTGAATCAATTAAGCCTAAAATTAAACTAGTGAAATAGGATAAATTATGGTGACAAAATTGACTTATCCTCACATTTTAATTGGCCAAACAATCATAACAAGAGTATCCTTTCAAAAAATTAAAATCTTAACTAGAGTATATTAATTAAATTAGATTTAATTATTTATTCTTTGTGAATCTATTTTTTTAGCTGAACTAAGATGACATGCATCACGGGAAATCATCGACATGCCAACTAGGTTGGCACCTCTGTGAAACCCTCAAATTTTGCCGCTTCTCTCATATAATAAATATATTTATTAAAAAAGAAGAAAAATCGAAAAACAGAACAAATGAAAAAGAAACTAAGGAAATTGAAAAGTAGGCAAACCAAAGCGGTCCTTAAAGAAATCATCTTTTGATGTGCGAGGAAGTATTGGCGCAACCTCCACGTTGCAACAATCAGGGCCAGCGCCGCTTTCTCGATCTGCTGGTACCTAATTTCTGGACCTTGGAGCACTTTGGAGACGAAGTAAACCGGCTTTTGTCCTTAGCCGGTTTCTCGGACCAGCACAACACTGACCGCCTCGTCCGAGATGGATATGTATAGGTAAAAAACTTCACCTAGGTTTGGTTTGGTGAGGATCGAGGGTTCGGCCAATACCTTCTTTAGGTTCGCGAAGGCTTTTTCACATTCCGGCGTCCACTGAAAGTTCACGTATTTCCCGAGGAGCTTGTAGAAGGAAGCACGTGGTGCGTTGAGCAGGCTATGAAGCGAGATAGGGCTGTCAACATTCCTTTGAGTCGTTGTATGCCTTTCTTCGTCCTGGGGGACTCCATATCTACCATCGCTTTGCAATTGTCGGGGTTTACTTTTATTCCCCTTTTGGTTAGGTAAAATCCCAAGAACTTCCCGACCCTTACCCCGAAGGCACACTTCTCTGAGTTCAGGCGCATGTTGTATTTGCAGACCTTGAGGCAAATTAGTAGTACAGGTGAGTCAGTCATGACATATTCTATCACTAGGACACGGAGGCAGATGCCGAGGGGTGGCCGTTGATTAGTTTAATTTATTTTTAGGACTTTTTGACTTGGATGTAACCTTATGACATTTTCGTACTTATGCATTTTGACGTAGATCTAATTTAATGACATTTGCTATTTATTTGATTTATTGTGTTAACCTTAATGTGTTGGTTTTATTTTAATTGAATGAATGTATATTTGATGAGAAAATTATTGAAAGAATGTATACAGGAAAAATGTATCTTTGTGAAATTGATTCAGCCTCTGCCTTTAGGGGGCAGCTACAGTTAACTACCGTTGGGCCAGCTGCAGTTAACTATAGTTGTGCCAACGGTAGTTAACTCCCGCTGGAAAGACCAAACGGTAGTTAAGTACCGTTGGAGGTAATTGCGTCATTTCAATGTGTTTTTAAGAAAAAATCAACCATGAGAAAAGCAATTTTAAAATTAAAGACAAGAAACAGTACAAGAGGTGGGGGGCTAGGCACGACCCATCAAACTAACAAAACAAAACATAAAAAGCAAACAAGTAAACCTATAGCCAGGTAAATCATGAAATGAAACTCTTTAACAACCCCTTCATCCCCTTATAAAACCACTTTTCCCTTCCCTCATTTTTCATCACCAAAATCACACAAAAAACAAAGCCAAAAAACAAGTTTTTTCACCTACCCTTGTGCTTACATTATTAAATTTCTCTTAAGTTTTTTAATTCACTTACCCTTTTGGCTTTTGCTTAATTTGTTCAATTCTACTACTACAATGTTCAATCAAAAGAAACTCATGCATTACCAAGTGGAACCATCATGGAGCTACTACATGAGAGTAAGAACAATGGAAGAATATCAAATGGAGAGAATAATGAGGTTAGCTGCACAAAGTGCTGCTGTGATACTCAGCATTAGTAGTTGCTGTATGTGCCACACAATGAAGAGTTTGTTCTGTGGAATGGGAGTAAATGCAATGGTTCATGAACTTGATGAAGATCCTAAAGGGAAAGAAATGAAGAGAGCATTAATGAAGTTACTTGGAAATTCAACATCACATCCGGTTTTTTCATTGGTGGGAAATTAGTTGGTTCTATGGATAGAGTCTTAGCTTTTCATATTAATGGTTCTCTTGTTCCTCTTCTCAAAGAAGCTGGTGTAGTTGTTGGCTTTACTATATGTGTAAAAATCTTAATCGACACTTATTTTAAAACGGAGGAAATATTGTACTTTTACTTTCTTTCTCCCTATCCGTCTCACTCTATCTTAGACAAACAACCACCTTTCCTAAGCTCAAAAAACAGCTTCTGACCTTATAGACTTTAATATATAACCATTTTATTTTCGTTTTTTTTATTTTCCACTGTTTGAAAAACATTTATGCTTGCACCACAACATGCATATTCTCCTTAGAAAAAGAGAGAGAAAATGTTGCTTTTGGATTTCCAAACTGTTGTATTTGGATTTTCAAATTCTATTTTGAAAGAGAATATCTACCGAAGTTGTTATTAGGTTGAGTCACGACCAAATCACTCTTTTAAGACGTTTCGTATCACTACTCAAAATTGTGTAAGACAGACTATCAACCACGTTGTCTCCCGGATAAAACAAGCTTAGCTACAACTGTGCGGTTAACTACTGCACGGTAGAAAACCATTCGAGATTTACACCTCCAATATGGTACTAAGACCAATCTTTAATACTGAAACCACTCTAATATGGTACTGTGACCACTCTATTATGGTGCTAAGACCACTCAAATATGGTGTTACCACCATTCTAACCTTTAAGTTCTCCACAAAATATCAATATGGTACTACGACCACTCAAATATGGTGATACCACCATTCTGACTTTTTAACTTCTCCAAAAGTAGAAAAAATATCGAAAGAATATTTATATACTGTTAAGATCATACTTAGTTCCGACGGGGCATTATTATTCCAAAAATGTACTATAATCTTAAAAATACTCTTTATTCCGAAGGGACATATATTATTGAAGAGACTATGTTCTTAAGACCTTTCTTAATTTCGAAGGGACATTATACCACTATTGATGAGGTTACTTGGAAATTCAACATCTCTTCCGGTTGTTTTCACTGGTGGGAAATTAGTTGGTTCTATGGATAAAGTTTTGGCTTTTCATATTAATGGTTCTCTTGTTCCTCTTCTCAAATTGAAGCTGGTGCTTTATGGCTTTAATTATATTAGTGATCATAAGCACTGACTTATAATTTGGTTTAATTGTTGGCTTGGAAGATTAAAATTTGCAAAAAAACTTACAACAGACTTGCAGTAAATGTAGCAAATCACTGACACAGACTGATAATTGTAGTCATATATGAGCATCCAGCTAGATTGAGTAGAAAAAATTGTCTGATAACTGTGGCTTGCAACTCTTTAATAACTGAATTTTAAGTAGAAGAAAGTAGCTATTAGTTGAAATTAGATTGGCATAAAATTAGTTTATTTGAGATATGAGAATCATTGACCGTTGTGGCTACTTATTTCTTTCTGCATACACTCATTGCAATTATCATTACTATCTACCATTATACCTACATATCAATGTTCACCAACAGTATTATATAAGCTTTGTTTGATAAGACATAATATTGAGCTTATAAACTTATAGCTTATAAGGTCGTATGATTAAAAAAAGACTTGTTTGGTAACTGTTATTTTTACATGAGCTTATAACTTATTTTCAAGAGCATATACCGGTTTTTGATAAGCTAATACAAGTAGTTTATAACTTATTACTTTTTATCTCCATTTTACCCATAAATGAGTGAAATCTTCATTTTGGAAGGCAGAGCAAATCCCTATCCACTTACATAGCTCATACCATATACCTGCAAAAACCGGACACTTGAAAAAAAGGTGAGAAACCGACTCGTTTGCACCACAACAACCAACACACTAAACATGAAACTTTTGCCTGAACCAATTTATGTCAAGCCTTCGACTATGTCGGGTTACACATGCCAATAGTTCCCTCCAGCAGTTTCTTATGCACCTCTTTAACTAAATTAAAATTTGAAGTCTCCCAAACTCTTGAATCTAAGTGACAAATATCATTCTACCAAATGGAACGTCTTTACCACTAACTCTAAAAACCCCATCTCTCTCACCATACGTGTAGTTAGCTAGAGGTCTATACTAGAAACCCATTCCCTCATTTCTAATTTTCCAATCCCATTTACCCACAAGAGCAGTGTTGAATACCCTAAAACCTCCTCTTCTAAAGGTCTACACACCTTATCCTATTTAACCCAATTAAGTACTTCCCCATAAGAATTGTTTAAAAAGTGATTCGAGTTTAGAGACAATACTTGCCGAAGTCTTGAAAAAAGAGAAGAAAAAAACTGGGAGAGTTGACAGGACGAATTTTATAATAACTACGAGACCTCCAATGGACAGCTGCTTATGCTTCCAATTTGATAATCTATGTCTCACCGCGTCAATCACCGGTTGTCAAGTACTATATTGTTTTTGATTTGCACCAATAGGTAAGCCAAAGTACTTAAAAGGCAAGGGCCCTATTTTAGAATTAAGGATACTAGCCACTTTTTCAAGCAAACTTTGAGAAATATTTATCCCACCAAGATACTCTTTTGAAAATTATTTTTAGCCCCAACATCAATTCAAACAAGAATAGATTCGCCTTCATGATTCAGACGTTCCGCCAACCTTTTCCACATATGATAAACGTGTCATCCACATTTTGAAGGTGAGAGAAGCAGTAGACACCCCCATCAATTTGAATCCTGAAAACATTCCCAACCCTACAGACCTCCTCATTAGTTGGTTAAAGCCTGCAGCTTCTATAAGAAAAAGAAATGGCGATAATGGATCGCCTTGTCTCAAACCGCGATAGACTGATTGACAGCACCGATGACGTGACTTCCATTGCTTGGTATTCATCAAAACGACGCTGATTGGAGCAAAACCTAACGTGTTGATGGAATTGAGTATTAATGTTCTTGAATTTCAAATCAGAAATTTTACACAAAATATTATCCTATTTCAGCAGTGTAATATTAATTTTGTGCAACGCAAGGAAAGAAATTTGTGAAAAGAATCCACATTTGGTACGATTTACAATTGGTCATTTTTGGTTATTAAACAACAACAATTTTTAACAATAAATTACATTTATCAAATTGTCATACATTAATCTTGCATATATATATATATATATATATATATATATATATATATCATCAATATAAAGATAAGTTTAACATCGACATACATCAATAAAAACTCATAAAGAGCAATGGAGTTTTAGCTCGGGTGAAAATAGGGTCTATAAAATGAGTACAATAACCAAACAAGGTGTAGTTCCAATAAGCTCCAATATTTTTCTTCATAGCATTCCGCCGCCATGTTCCGTCATTCATGCCTGATGTGTTTGAAGTTCAGGTTGTAGATCTACAATTCAAAATGAACCCATTTAAACAATAGATCGATGAAAAACGAAAAAAAATAGAACAGAAACACTGTAAATCATGTAAAGTGTTTCATTATTCTCAAGTTTATAGCATCTTATAACATGCCAACAAGTTGCAAAATGTAGTGCCTGGAACAATCAGATTTGTACTGCAGAGGTAATTTAACTTGGGAAAGATGGTTTCTAAATCAGATCTATTGCAATTTCATAATAGAGTTTTCCCCATTCTCAAGTTTCCAAAGCTCTTTTCATATTTTTTCAGATGCATTAGTAACATGACCCTAAATCAGAACTGGATGCATCAGACTGCGATCAAATTTACAAAATATTGTTGTGTTGTGCATTGCTATTGTCGTTGCTAAAGCAAAACTTTTCAAGATAAGTGTCAATACATCCTACAAACAGATTCTAACTCAGAAGATCATACCTGATGCACAAATTATTTCATCAACAATTCACATCAAGAAAATAGCAATTTAAGAAACAAAAGAAATTAAATTGCAGAATTTCTGAAAACCGCTGGAAAAAAATCTAAGAAATCTATGGTTCTTTCAATATCTAAACAAACTCCAGGACTGCCACAACTAAGATACATTGCACCAATATTAACAAATAAGATACTAATAAACAATTTAAATTTATGGTTCTTTCAATAATTTCATCTAGATAGAGAAATAAATCCTTAAGAAAGATAAGGAATATAATTGCAACGTGCAAACCTATGAAAAAAACAATGTGTCATTACAAAGATGTACCAGAAATGGAATAGTACAGTAAAATTCAATAAAAAAACATAAATGTTCAATTGTGATATGAAAAGATCTATTGTACCTCTTAGGTGGTTAATATTAGTGTAGCATTAACCGAAGAAAAAAGACACTCTTGAAGTCATAATGTCAATAAAAAAAATGAGATTCTACATATAGTCCAACCGCTGACAGTTTGGTTTGTAATAATTCCATGGCAATCAATAGCAGTTTAAAAAATTCAAAACGAACTCAAGTGGACAATTCAAAAAGGTCAAACAAGGGGAAGAAAGGATAGATATGTAAACAAAATAGCATAGAAACATTTAGACACACCCCGGAAAAACTTGTGAAACAAGGTGCAAGGTGACTTCTAGGGTGAGGGTTCAATTAAGATCATCACCGGTGGAACCAAAAAATAATACTGTTAGACATATAGTTGATGGTCCTAATTTGTTAAAGATCAAAATGAGAATTTATACACATTCTCACACAATCTTACTCCACCTCTCAAGAGTGAATGCCTAATTCTCAAGAGTGAAGTCATATCCCTTTGTGAAAAAACAAACAAATTAGATTCTATTATGATGAAATAATACAAATCTGAACAGCAGGCAGGTGATACTTGAATTGGTGTGATAAGAACAAGAAGAATATTCACTATCTGTTGAATTGCAAAATCATTATATGGTTAAAATTAAATATATATAGATAACTGAGTTCTAAACAGGTATTCGGAACCGTCGGTTGATTCACCATATCTATGGCAAAGTTTTAAAGTAAAGGAAATAATCACACAATTGAAACCAAGTCAAAACCAAGTACATAAATTGAAATAAATATTATGTTGGAGAAAAACTTACTTTCAACCGGTTGAAACCAGACTTTCAACATAATCCTTGATAGAGAACCAACATATCTTATTGTTAACTCTAGATTTCAGTACTCTATTAGTTCTCAAGTTATAGAGAATTGCTTGGTTATGTAGGCGGCTTACGAATACCAATGTATCACCGTCTTCAGAAAGATGCAATGGCTTTAATTTCAACCACGAGTAAACAACTCTTGAATTTAAATTCATTCGAAGATTGTGATAGCTAAATGTAAATAATTGAGTCCAAGACCGGTCATCTCCAAATTCTGTCATCTTCCATATAACAAAATCTGTTCCGTTGAAATCATGAGAAAAGCAGAAGGAGTTCATCAACACACAAACACTTGATAAATGTGACGACTTGTCAGCACCTGGAGGGAGCATCAACTTTGTGTATGTCTCAGTCCCTAGATGTAGTGAAATAATCACAAATTCATGAATAACAGTAGTATTGGAAGGAATCTGATTGCGTGCCAACCAGTTAACAGTGCAATTGAATTGTACACCATCATACATTCTCCAATAAGAATAGAGAAGCTGAAGAGGCACAAGAGATAAAGTTTGTATAGTTCTCCAAACATTATCACCCAAAGTAAAAATGCTCACCTCAACCACAGGGTTGCTGACGTTGTTATTATAATGCAAGGCCACAACCTTATAAGTGTCGGTTGAATTATCATAACAAAACACGAACCTCCAAGAATTCGATTGATAATTGAAATCTTGAAAACAAGCTGATCTATCAGATATTTTCCTGGTGGCGGGGTTCCAGAAACGGAGCCAGATGGAGTAATTATTGAGTGCGACATAAGAATAACCGAACAAGCAGACCAATCCATTGCATGAACCAATAACTTCACGACAATCTTTGTCATGCAATAGATAATAAGGATCCTTAGGAAAGGTGATATGACGGTTATCTAATAAACGAGCAGCAGGAAAAGGTACGAAACAGTAATCATCATCATCAAATGTTGGTGTCTCGTAAGAGACTAACGAGAAGTGCAGGTTTCGTGCAGATCTATTGAGGTGCATTTTTACGAATTTAGGATCGGAGATAATAGTGTTACAAGACTTACTCACACACTTGATCTGCATCAAAGATCTTACTGGAAGCCATGATAAGATTTCTGCGATAACCTCGTCGGGGAGAATTACTGATGGCGGCAGATTGGATTGAGAGCGGAGACGCCGCGTGTTCGGTGGCTGTTTATTCATCAGAACGAGCTGTGTCGGTGCAGTTGAAAGTTGACGATGCTCGCTCTCTCTCTTTCTCACAAAAGAGCCAAAGACGTGAGTTTGAGTAAATGACGTGAGTATTGGTATACCGTATACTAGTCACTCATTCTCTATTAATATTTTTTTTTGTTTTTTTAGTTTAACTGCTATACTAGTAAAAATTACTATGCACTGCACCAGTAAAAAAAATACTACCTATAATTGGATATGACAATTCACCTATTTTTATATTCATAAGATGAGATGACAACACATAATTGGATTAAAATGTAAAATAATTATATACGGTCATGTATACTAATTAATTTTCGGTTTTTTTTTTTAATAAATCTTGGTTTTTAACTTAACATTCATTTTAAAAATAAAATTAAGGCTTAATTGATCCATCGGTCCCTTAACTTTATTGATTGTTACGAAATGGTCTCATAACTAAAAAACGTCTCAAAGTAGTCCCTTAAGTTTTCTGCCGTTATAGGTTTTTGTCCATTCCGTCAGTTTTTAACCAAAAATGTCTAAGGTAGATCAATATTCTAGTTGGTTCATCATAGACCTTATTAAACTTTTAATTTTAACCCTTTAATCTTTTATTTAAAAAAATGACTGTTGGATTGTGCAAGTCTATTGTATCTTACGGTATATCATCAAGCCTTAAAATTTTTTCCCTTTCTTCATCTTCTTCTTTCCACCACTTCTTCATCTTCATATAAATTCATCAAAATTCATACAATATCCCAAGAAAAAAATTCAAAAAAGAAAATCCAACATTTAGCACAATAAATAAAACCCATATTCAACATCAATTTATCCCTTCAACATCATGAATTCATGGCTTCAACATATTCAACAGAACATGTAAAACTCAATTTCTTAATCAAAATCTTTAACCCAAATTTGAAATTCTCAACCAAGATCTGAAAACATAAATTTTTGTGTTTGAACCATTACCCTCTTAACTCAAAATTATTTTACTAAGATTTTTGGTTTAGGGTGTCGCACAAACAAAAATGTTTTTAATTGCACCGTTTCCAAATTTGGAAATTTTATTTTGTCTCTATTTCAACGTCTTCATGTTCTAGTGGTGAATTAGTAAAACGTATGCACTAACTGTGTAATTTTTTTTTACACACAGATCAAATTAAATTTTATTGTTATGTGCCTTTATTATATTACATTTGTGTTTCCTAAGAATATCCTTTTATTATATTACTTCATAAAGTACATTAACAAATGTACATGGTTATAAGTACTTGGATATACATAAATGTGTAAAACTTCTTTACAATGTTGGAATATATGTAATCTTTAAACTCTTAAAATAATGTAACAAACACAAATTAGATATGTATTCTTAAATTTTTTTAATTTCAAAATTAATTAATCAAAATCCAAAATAAATGAAGTTTTTTTTTTACGTGATTCCATTTTCCATAAATATTTTATGTGCCATAAATGTTGGTTGCCTCAGACTTTACATACCACACAAACAAACTCGGTGAGACCTACGTTACCCCTTCATGAATAAGGGATAATTTACCCCTAATGACAAGTATAATTCGATTATGGAATGAAAAAGATGAAGATTACATGTTGAACGAAGGAGATAAAGAAGTTTGATATTATTGAAAAGAAAATGGTAATTGATTGTAAGAAAAAAACCAAAATGGTGAAGTCTACATTATCCTCTGATGAATTGAGGGTAATTTACCCCTAATAACAAGTAAGATTCGATTATGTAACAAAAGAGATGAAGATCACATGTTGAATGAAGCAGATGAAGAAATTTGATGTTCTAGATATGAAAATGATATTTGATTGCAAGAAAAAAGTTGAAAAAAATGATTTTTTTTTCTTTGATAGGAGTACCCCCAAATCATGAAGGGGTAATGTAGAAAAAAAACCAACAAACTCTGGCATGCATGCTACTAGCATGTTTTATTTACAATGTCATTAGCCATGACAGTATAGAATAGCTACTATTTATTACTCATAATATCCATGTAAAATTAATTATATTTCTTAATATGTGTTAAATGTCCAAAACGTTATATAATTTGAGACAGAAGAAATATTATTTTCAATTTAAAACTTTTTTTTTTGTTTTCTTAACCAAAGACACCGGTTAACATGAGAGTAAACGTTTGTTTTAGCAGCATATAATAATAGTCGTAACATTGTGCTATAATTAAGACTAAAGTAGTACAATAGTACTTCTTATGAATGATGATGATAGTGATTACACGAAGTTGGATGAAGCAAGCATGCATGTTTGACTCTGAAGATGCTGAATTCACATTTTGCAAATATGAGGAGAGGAAAGGAAAAATACAGAATTAATACATTATTAACAGAAGAGTATGGTGTCATGCATGCCAGAAATAAATACAACAAGAAAGGAGGTCTGGTTGGTCGACAACAAGGACACACACCTCTTGCAGCCTAGCTTCTCCTAATTTCACTTTTCCCACAAAAAAAGTTTGCTTTTCATGTCTCTACTTCTGAATCCTAAATCTCTTTTCACTTTCCATACCTTTTTAAAAATTTATCCTCCGTCCGTTCGTCTCTCATTATATAAGTAGTTTATAAAAAAGTTTTGTCCTTAAATATAAGATCATATACAAATTCTTAGATGTATTGATTAATCTTTTTTCCAAATATACCCATTATTAATACTACCAATTTGTCTTGGCATATAAAAAGTTAATATTAAATATATATTTAATTGAGGGTAATATAATAATAATCACACACATTTGAGACAACTTTATTACTCCAACAACTTTTCTTAATACCCGTGATTTTTGTAAACTATTTCTATAAAAAGGGAAGAAGGGATTAATATATAATTAGATAAATTTAAATGGTTTTATGAAAATTAACTCTTGACTCTCATAAAACCCTCGCTTACTTGAACATTGAATTCATTGAAAGTACACTATCTTATGCAGAGTCGCAATATCTTTATCTCTCTCTTCTCATCACATCACCAACTTATCTCAATTATCTTTTTACTCTCTAATAGTAGATTGAATATTGGGTGTCTAAGAATTATTTTCTATTTTAATAAACATTTGAGTATGTTTTAAAATTTTTCATTTTTGCTTTAATTGTTGTCGTTTTTAGAGTATTATTTTTTTTATTTGAGGGGTAGTATGTTTTAAAATACCCCATTTTTGTCGTAATATTAAAATATGACAAAAATGGTATATTTTACATCAATTTTAAAATAGTGAAACATAAAAATATAAAAATAAATTAGTTGTACACTGTTCCATCGTACTATACGTGTCTATTTGTCTGTGTTAGTCAAACAGCCACCTTTCCCAAGCTCAAAAAACAGTTTCTGACCATTTTTCTTTTGTTCTTTTTTGCTTTTTCCACATTTTGAAATACATGTATTATGTATATGCTTGCTTGCACCACAGCATGCATATTCTCCTCGAGTATAACCATTATATCTGAAAATTAAACTGAGAGAGAGAGAGAGTAGAGACAAGAGAAAAAAAAAACCTCAGAACATGCTCCTCCGACAA
Organism: Medicago ruthenica; assembly: GCA_018208015.1. Lineage (NCBI taxonomy): Eukaryota > Viridiplantae > Streptophyta > Magnoliopsida > Fabales > Fabaceae > Medicago > Medicago ruthenica. The sequence goes on along the minus strand of CM031377.1, from coordinate 80,197,916 downwards.
TAACAGACGAACCAAATATCCCATGGTTCCTGTTAAGAGTCCCACATCGGATAGGAGATGGCCTGACAATATGTTTATAAGTGGGGGCAATCCTCACCTTATAAGCCGGTTTTGTGGGGTTGTGTTAGGCCCAACCACGATTTCTAAGATGGTATCAGAGCCTCTTCAAGATCCATTGGGCCACACCTGCTATCAGGTTTCCGCTATCGGGCCACCCACCGTTTATGTCCACGAACCAAGCCCAATAGTGCTGGTCGTGAGGGGGTGTGTTAAGAGTCCCACATCGGATAGGAGATGACCTGACAATATGTTTATAAGTGGGGGCAATCCTCACCTTATAAGCCGGTTTTGTGGGGTTGTGTTAGGCCCAACCACGATTTCTAAGAGTTCCCAACATTATTCCACATTTTGGATTTTTCTCACACTCCCTACAACCCCTTATAAAACCCCCCTTTCGCTTTCCTCATTTTTCATCATCACAAACACACGAACCCTTTTGCTTACTTTGTTAAATTCCACAGTTACTACACACAAAATGTTCAATCAAGAAAAACTCATGCATTACCAAGTGGAACCATCATGGAGCTACTACATGAGTTTAAGAACAAAAGAAGAAGATCAAATGGAGAGAATAATGAGGATAGCTACACAAAGTGCCGTTGTGATATTCAGCATCAGTAGTTGCTGTATGTGCCATGCAATGAAGAGTTTGTTTGCTGGAATGGGAGTGAATGCAAATGGTTCATGAACTTGATGAAGATCCTAAAGGGAAAGAAATGAAGAGAGCATTGATGAGGTTACTTGGAAATTCAACATCACTTCCAGTTGTTTTCATTGGTGGGAAATTAGTTGGTTCTATGGATAGAGTTTTGGCTTTTCACATCAATAGTTCACTTGTTCCTCTTCTCAAAGAAGCTGGTGCTTTATGGCTTTAGTTAGATTATGAATTTAGTTTCTTTGTCATTTGAGTAACAAATAATTAGCGGTCATCTTTAGATGCTTAAATAGAGAGATTAGCATAACTAAGAGAATTAAGGAACCTGAGCACTCACTAGTACAGAAAACACTTTTTAAATCGGGTGAAAATGACTTTTTAAATCGGTTCAAGAACCGATTTATAGGTGGCCGACTTAAAAAACTGTTTTGATTTTAAGTCTTTCCTCGTACCCGATTTAAAATCTTTTATTAAGTCGGTTCACCCGATTTAAAAGCTTCTTATTAAATCGGGTTAACTCATTTAAAAAAGGTTAAAAAGGGTTATAAAATAATCAGGTTTTTAAGTCGGTTCACTCATCCCATTTAATAAACATAATTTAGATCGGTTCAACCGATTTAAAATCTTTTATTAAGTCGGTTCACCCCATTTAAAAGCTTCTAATTAAATCGGGTGAACCGATTTAAAAAAGGTTAAAAAGAGTCAAAAAAAAATTGTATCAGGAGCAGAATTGTATCAGACGCATAAGCATATCAGAGTCAAATATATCAGAGGCAAGAGCATCAAAAGCACAATTATATCAGACACAAGCAAAAATTCATAAAAAATATGGTGTGAATTAAATGTTGCATTCCCAAGTGCTTTTTGTGCGTTCATCAGAAGCATTCATAGATTACAATATACGCTCCTTGAGCATTCCCAAGTGTTACAATATACGCTCCTTGAGCATTCCCAAGTGTCACAATCCCCTCTGCCTCTTTTTTCTTTGTGTATAGCTCTGCTTCAGCTTCTTGCTTGCGCGCATAAAATGTTGCATCTGCCAGTGCTTTCTGTGCCTCTGCCTTCTTCTCATACAGAATTGCTTCAGCCTCTTTCTGTTTCTTGTACAGCTCCCAGTTTGCTTCTTGTACCTACACCATTCAGAGTTTCAATCACCAAAATAGTGATTCAATAGTATAGTTATATTATAGCCAACACTAAATATTGAAAACATTCATCCACTATTAAAGTATAATAAAGTCTGATCTCATAATATATGTTTATTGATACCTATCACAAATCTTTCTAAAATCAAGAGTTAACTAAGACCTAAGCCAATAATAAGCTATGCATCTCTGCATTACAAAGATACAAAATTTACAATAATAAGGAGAATATTGAATATAATTCAATTTGTCCAGGGAAATAGCTGAAATGTTGTAGACTAACCTCATCTGCCCTCTGATCAAAGGTTGGCTTTCGGGGTCTATCTCAATCGATTCTTCACCATGGCCAGGGCTGTTTACAAACACACAAATGATAAAGGAGAGCTCAATATTTGTTAATGAAGATAATTAAGGTAATCCTAAGCAAATACGGATAACAAAAGTACGTATAATTTGATGTTTTTAGTCCTTATAAAATCACACTTGTCAACATTAGTCTCTATATATCGAGTCTCAACTAAAGTCTCCACCGGCGATTAAAACACTACTTTTATCAGATACAGAAATTAAAAATGAATAAAGATTTTATAGTAATCAAAGTTGAACAATTGTTATTTTTATGGACTAAAAACATAATTTTCCCAATTCTTCTTTTTACTAATATACAAAGAATAGTTGACCTTGTTGGTAAAGAAGAAGCAGGGGAATAGTGCCATCATCAATTGCTAATGTTCTATAGTCACACAATTTTAAGATCTGCACAAGCCGTGACAGACAGTGGTAGAGCAAACCTGCATAATTTTTTAGGTGAATTGAATCAGAAGCAGCAAAGAATTTCACCAACAGAAAAAAAAATTAATCAGACACTGAAGCATAATCCTTCAAGAGTTTGATGTTAATTGAGATGACAAAACTAATCCTCTTCAAGAGTTTGATGTACATTTTTATCTCCCTCCTCTACTCCAATTCTAGAGACCTTGAGAGAAAACTTAGACTCTCTTGAGTATAAGAGTAGAATAGAAACTACTTAATAAAAAATTGAATGTGCAGAATCTAAATGGGATTGCAACTAATCAACCTTCTCCAATGGTTCCACTCTAGCTTCATCGGAAGCATATATCTGTTGCGGCTGTCTCAGTCGCTTACTTTTCCCCTGCACTGCCCTCTCATCTCCATCTCCACGTAGCAATTAGAATATGTCCATACATACTATAGGTACTTACACATCTATGCACATTCATACATACAACATACACAGCAAAAAAGCATATGCGCTTGTGTTCAATCTCTTAATTAAAACAAAAAGCACTCAGCAAAAAAAAAAAACAAGTAAAATTGAAAGAAAAAAAATTGTAGACGAGAAAATGGAACATGGGACTTAAACTCAGCCGTTTAGACTTGGGAAATAATTAAGGCTAAAGATGCATAACTCACCATTACAGAGCCAGGCGGCTGGGACTGAATAGCTAGATAAGTTGGGCCTCCGCCACGACCAATACTCCCTCCACGGCCATGGAACAGAGTAACCTTAATATCGTACTCATTGCAAGCAGCCACTACATCCTCCTGAGCTTTGTAAAGTTCCCAAGCAGCGGTAAAGCGCCCAGCATCTTTACCAGAATCAGAATACCCAACCATAAATTCAAACATTCAAATATAATTGACATATTATTTTGAGCATAGAGAAGAATATTTACACAATTTGGCCAAAAAATAGTGCAAACTTGTCATTAAGAAATCATGAACATATTCAGACTCCAACTATCAGTATTGTTTTTAACATAGCAGTATGTCTATATTTTGTTAGTACATAGCTCCTAAAATAGTGGATACACTTCAAATTTTATCAACATTGATGTAGCATATCAAATAATTCAACCCAAGCGCCAAAAAATTAACACATACACACTGCACGTACATTACCTAGCACCATAGACTAAAAAACAAAAACAGAGTTTGATATTAATAAACCAAATCAGGACCAGTCTGGCTGCTTACAAAATCAATAGTGCGTGAAATTCTGGCCAGGCAAAGATACTTAACAGGTTCAGGTTCTGATTTAAAAACTTAGCAGGTTCTGATCAGAACTTAGCACACTTATAAAAGCAAATAATCAGCAGGAATATAAAGTGCAGGAAAGCTAAAGAACACAGAGGTTTGTTAACCCAGTTCGGAGTAAACACCTCCTACTCTGGGGGATACCAATCCAGGAAGGAATTCCACTATAGGAATTAATCCTTATGACTCAAGACACTGACTCCCAGTTCCCAGCCTAAGCAATTAACTTCCTCCTAGTCTTGAATTCTACCCAACACGTTGAGTATTAGAGACCACTAACTTCCTATGCAAGTAACAAACCTGTTACTTAACCCCATTAACAAAACTACCCTGTTTTTGAACAAAACTTCAATAACAAACCTTCATTCGTACCTACAGGCTTAGAATGAATTTACAACTCAATAAAAACACTAAACCAACTCAACAATGAGTGGTGCACAAATAAAGCTAACAGCTTAAAACTCTAAGACTCTATTCTCTGAATTTTTCTATTCTCTTCGTGTCTTGAATGTCAGCCATACTCCTCCTTTTATAGTCTTCAGTCTTGCAACATAAATAACAAACTAATCTTCTGAATTGATTTGTTACTGAAATAAGATTGGTCCAATCAAGTAACAAATAAAACTGTTTTGTATCTTTGAAAGATTTAAAACAGAAAATACGAATTTCATATCTTTGAACCAAATCTTCAATAAAATCTTCTCCAAATAATTCAGCATTCTAGAAGCACTTATACAAAGATAATTCCTTGCTAAATCTCCCAAGATACGCGCAAAAACTAATCTGAAAACCCAGCTTCTGATGTGGTCAACAAAAGTCAACGCTGGCTTCAGAACCTGAAATCAGCTTCTGAACTGCTACAGTGCATTCAGCTTCTGATGACATTTTCTGCTTCTGAATGGCTTCAAAACGCAAAACTTGCAACTGAAGAAATGTTCTAATCATGGAGATGCTTCTATTCAATACTTTGGTTTTGCCAAAAAATGCAGCCAACACCAAAAGACTCAACAATCTCCCCCTTTGGCAAATTTTTGGCTAAAACCATCCAAGTTCTTCAACCTCCCTTATAAACAACTTAGCAATGAAGAACTCCACAACAATACATCATAGCATAAACATAAGCAGCGGATTCAGCTATGTTAAACAACAGCTTCAGCTTCTGACTCTTGAAGCACACAAAACCAAGTACTGATCAACTCCTGATCTTCACAATCATGGTATCAGAGCTACTCCAAGGTATCAGAGCTACTGATCAACTCCTGATCATCACACATACTCCCCCTGCAACTCAGCATACACTCAGCATACATCAAACTCCCCCTTACTTCTGAATTTATGTTATCAGAGCCACAAACACTTCAGGAGCTGAACATATTTGTTCTTCAGGACCACAAACACTCAGGATCATAGCAACCTTATACTCCCCCTGAGACATATACTCCCCCTCAATAACATCTTGACAGCTCTTGTTATATTTGTTCTGAACTCTGAGCTTCACAAATAACTTCTGAATAACACTGAAAACTGAACATTTGAAATTTGAACTTCTGAGCAGCAACACTTTGCATAAGACTTTTGGTATCAGAGCCAACATATTACATGAGATTTTCTCCCCCTTTTTAGCCACAAAATTCTGACAAAATTCATACTTCAAATAGGAAAGGGAAACTGCACAAATAACTTCAACTACTGTCCCAGTTTGAACTTCAGACTTAGTATCAGAGACAGCATCACACTTAGCACTAACAAAGCTGGCAGGTACTCTATCTTCCTCACATCCAGTTTGCAGTAATTGCTATAACTCTTCATGCAAACATACACCTAACTTGCTTCTTAAGTTTTCAAACTGTTTAGCATCCAAGGCTTTTGTGAAAATGTCAGCAACTTGTTCTTCAGTAGCTACATGTTCCAGCTGAATAACTTTATCCTCCACAAGATTTCTGATAAAATGATGTCTGATGTCTATGTGTTTGGTTCTGCTGTGCTGTATTGGATTCTTAGAAATGTTGATAGCACTCAAATTGTCACAAAACAATGTCATAGTTCCTTGTTCAATGTTGTACTCCTCCAGCATCTGCTTCATCCACACCAATTGTGAGCAACTACTTCCAGCAGCGATATACTCAGCCTCAGCAGTTGACAATGACACACAGTTCTGTTTCTTGCTGAACCATGAAATCAAGTTATTTCCTAAGAAAAAACAACCTCCTGAGGTGCTCTTTCTGTCATCAGCACTTCCAGCCCAGTCAGCATCACAAAATCCTATCAGTTCAGAACTTGAACTATGTGAGTACATGATTCCATAGTCACTTGTGCTATTCACATACTTCAGGATTCTTTTAACTTGTGTCAGATGACTCATCTTTGGATCAGCTTGATATCTTGCACAAACTCCTACAGCAAATGTAATATCAGGCCTGCTTGCAGTTAAGTACAATAGGCTCCCAATCATGCTTCTGTACTGACTTTGGTCTACTGAAACTCCATGCTCATCCTTAGTTAACTTCAAGTGAGTAGCAGCTGGTGTCCTCTTGTGAGCAGCAGATTCCAATCCAAATTTCTTCACTATGTTCTTGGCATACTTACTTTGAGAAATGAAGATTGTATCTTCCATTTGCTTGACTTGTAATCCAAGAAAATATGTCAGCTCACCAACCAAACTCATTTCAAATTCTGATTGCATTTGCTGAACAAACAGTTTGACCATCTTCTGAGACATCCCTCCAAACACTATATCATCCACATAAATCTGAGCTATCATCAGATTCCCATCTTCATCTTTCACAAACAAAGTCTTATCAGAACCTCCTTTTCTGTAACCTTGAGCCACAAGAAACTGAGTCAGCCTGTCATACCATGCCCTTGGTGCTTGCTTCAATCCATATAAAGCTTTCTTCAGTTTGTACACATGATCTGGAAATTTAGGATCCACAAAACCCTTAGGCTGTTCAACATACACTTCCTCTTGCAGATATCCATTCAAAAATGCACTCTTTACATCCATCTGGAATAACTTGAACTTGAGAATGCAGGATACCCCCAACAGTAGTCTTATGGACTCTAGTCTGGCCACAGGTGCAAAGGTCTCATCAAAATCCAATCCCTCAACTTGAGTATAACCCTGAGCAACCAACCTAGCCTTGTTTCTGACTACAGTACCACTTTCATCTGTTTTATTCTTGAATATCCACTTAGTGCCAATCACATTCAACCCTTCAGGTCTTGGAACCAGATCCCATACTTCACTCCTTTTGAATTGATTCAACTCATCTTGCATTGCTTCAATCCAAAATTCATCAGTTAGGGCTTCTTTCACATTTTTAGGTTCAACCTTTGACACAAAGCATGAATCAGTAGCAGCAGCATCTGATCTCCTGGTTCTGACACCTTGATCTAAGCTTCCAATGATTAAGTCTTTAGGATGATCCTTCTGAACTCTAATTGATGGCCCTTTACCATTAGGAACTTGATCTGGTTGATCTTCTGCTTCTTCAGACTCTGAATGCTTTTCTGCTTCTGAAGTTTGTTCTTCTGAAGCTTCAGACTCTGGAACAACTTCAGGCTCACTTCTATCTTTCTCAGCAGTCAGATCATCAATTACCACATTAATGGACTCCATCACAACCTTGGTTCTGGAATTAAACACCCTGTAAGCTCTGCTGTTCACTGAATAACCCAGAAATATGCCCTCATCAGACTTAGGATCCAGTTTTCTTCTGTTTTCCCTGTCAGCCAAAATGTAGCATCTGCTCCCAAAAACATGGAAATACTTCACAGTTGGCTTTCTTCCTTTCCATAATTCATACAAAGTACAAGTGGTTCCCTTCTTCAAAGTAACTCTGTTATGAATATAACAGGCAGTATTCATTGCTTCAGCCCAAAACATATATGGCAGCTTCTTAGCATGCAGCATAACCCTTGCACATTCTGCTAATGTCCTGTTCTTCCTCTCAACTACACCATTTTGCTGAGGTGTGATAGGTGCAGAGAACTCATGCTTTATACCTTCAGAGGCACAGAATTCTGAAAAACTCTTGTTCTCAAATTCTTTGCCATGATCACTTCTGATTCTGACAATCCCACAGTCCTTCTCTCTTTGTAATTGAGTGCATAAGTCTTTAAACACTTCAAAAGTATCAGACTTCTCTCTAACAAAGTTGATCCATGTGAATCTTGAGTAGTCATCTACCATTACAAAAGCATACCTCTTTCCTCCAATACTTTCTACTTGCATAGGCCCCATTAAATCCATATGAACAAGTTCTAGTACTTTGGTAGTTACCTGGTGAACTAATCTGGGATGAGACTTTCTTGTTTGTTTACCAATCTGACAATCACCACAAACACTGTCCTCATTGATCTTCAGATTAGGCACACCTCTGATAGCTTCAGTACTTAGGATTTTCTTCATGCCTTTCAAGTGCAAATGTCCCAGTTTCTGGTGCCAGAGTTTGACTTCCTCTTCTGAGCTCATAAGACAAGAAGTCAGACTTCTTTCTTCTTCAGAAACCCATAAGTAACAATTGTCTTTGGATCTGCAGCCTCTCATCTGAATCTTATCTTCCTGATCAGTAACAATACACTCTAGTTTGTTAAAATTAACCTTCAATTCTTGATCACAAAGTTGGCTAATACTGATCAGATTAGAGGTTAATCCTTCCACCAGTAGCACATCATTAAGTCTGGGCAAACCTTCTCTGATCAAATCTCCAATACCCAGAATCTGACCTTTTACACCATCTCCAAATGTCACATAACTTCTGGAGTATGATCTGATATTGCTCAGCAGCTTCTTCACACCTGTCATGTGCCTTGAACATCCACTATCAAAATACCAATCTTCTTTTGAAGTGGCTCTTAAAGAAATATGAGCTATAAGACCTACATTCTGAACTTTGGGCTTCCATACCTTCTGAACGTTGTGTCTGATAGCAGCTGGTTCCACTTTTCTATACTGAAAATGTTCAGGATATCCATAAAGTTTGAAGCAGAATGGTTTGATATGCCCCTTCTTACCACAATGATGACAGGTCCATGTATGATTCCTCCTTCTTCTGTTGTACTTCTGGGGTTGCTTCTGAGGTAGCATCTGAACATGCTTCTGACCTTGCATCTGAGGTCTCTTCTGAGCTAGTTTTTGAGGTCTCATCTGAATATGCTTCTGACCTTGCATCTGGGCTTGCTTCTGAGGTTTCTTCTTTGATGTTCCAGCCATAGAATCATGAGTTTGAGTAGCAGGAACAAAACTCATCTGTTTAGGAATCTGAGTCTGATCAACAAAACCTAAGCCAGTTTTTCCTTGTTGCTGATTCCCCAAAATGTCCTCCAACTTATCAGTAGCAGAGTTCAGCATCTTCACTTGCTTCTTCAATTGATCAAGTTGGGAGTTCAGTTGATTCACTTCTTCTTTTAAATCTGAATTCTGCACTAACAGTTCACCTTTTTCAGCCTCTAGTTGAAAAATAGTCTCCTTCTGATCCAGCACTTGTTTGCAAACCTCAGCACTTCTGGTATACAGCTTCCTGTAGTTATCAGCTAGTTCATCATATGAAGTTTTACCAGCTTCAGACACAGATGAACCTTCAGACTCTGAGTCAGACTCTGAAAAAGTCTCAGACTCTAAAGCAGGTTCCTTCTTCAAGATAGCTCCTGACCTCACTACCAGACCAGTATCACACATACCAGATTCACTATCATCATCTTCTTCAGAACCATCATCAGACCATGAAATAGCTAGGCTCTTTTTCTGCTTCTTGAGAAAAGTGGGACATTCAGACTTGATGTGTCCATACCCTTCACACTCATAGCACTGCACACCTTTGGCTTGGTTACTTTTCTCTTCAGATTTGGTCTTCTTCTCATCAGTTTGTTGCTTTTTGTTATTGAATCTGAAGTTCTGACCTTTGGCTTTGGCTTTTCTATTGACATTCTTCAGAATCTTGTTGAATTGTTTTCCCAGCAACACAAGAGCTTCTGACAAGTCATCCTCTTCAGACTCTTGTCGATCATCAGCTTCAGTATTCACAGTAAAGGCTATACCTTTCCCTTTCTTATCAGGCTGTTTGCAGAATGCAGTCTCAAAATTTAACAAAGAACCAATGAGCTCTTCAACCTTCATAGCAGAAATATCATGAGCCTCCTCAATAGCTGTCACCTTCATATCAAACCTTCTGGGCAGGGACCTGAGGATTTTTCTTACTAGCTTCTCATCAGACATCTTCTCCCCAAGAGAATCAAAGGAATTTGCCATATCCAGCACATTCATGTAAAAATCCTGAATGGATTCATCCTCCTTCATCTTCAGGTTCTCAAACTTGGTGGTCAGTAACTGAAGTCTGGACATCTTCACCTTAGAGGTTCCTTCATGAGTTGTCTTTAAAATTTCCCAGGCCTCCTTTGCAACAGTACACTGTTTGATAAGTCTGAACATGTTCTGATCAACACCATTAAAGATAGCATTCAAAGCTTTTGAATTTCCCAGAGACAGATCATCTTCAGCTTTGGTCCATTCCTCCTCAGGCTTCAAAATCTCAGTCTTATTACCATCTTTGTCTGTATACACAGGATGATCCCAGCCTTTGATCACAGCTTTCCAAGTCCTGCTGTCAATAGACTTTAGAAAAGCACACATCCTAGACTTCCAATACTCATAGTTTGTGCCATCTAGTAGGGGTGGTCTATTGACATAGCCTCCTTCTCTATCCATGCTTACCAGAAATTAATCCCTCTGGATCTCACCCAAAATACAGGCAGGGTGCCTGCTCTGATACCAATTGAAATTCTGGCCAGGCAAAGATACTTAACAGGTTCAGGTTCTGATTTAAAAACTTAGCAGGTTCTGATCAGAACTTAGCACACTTATAAAAGCAAATAATCAGCAGGAATATAAAGTGCAGGAAAGCTAAAGAACACAGAGGTTTGTTAACCCAGTTCGGAGTAAACACCTCCTACTCTGGGGGATACCAATCCAGGAAGGAATTCCACTATAGGAATTAATCCTTATGACTCAAGACACTGACTCCCAGTTCCCAGCCTAAGCAATTAACTTCCTCCTAGTCTTGAATTCTACCCAACACGTTGAGTATTAGAGACCACTAACTTCCTATGCAAGTAACAAACCTGTTACTTAACCCCATTAACAAAACTACCCTGTTTTTGAACAAAACTTCAATAACAAACCTTCATTCGTACCTACAGGCTTAGAATGAATTTACAACTCAATAAAAACACTAAACCAACTCAACAATGAGTGGTGCACAAATAAAGCTAACAGCTTAAAACTCTAAGACTCTATTCTCTGAATTTTTCTATTCTCTTCGTGTCTTGAATGTCAGCCATACTCCTCCTTTTATAGTCTTCAGTCTTGCAACATAAATAACAAACTAATCTTCTGAATTGATTTGTTACTGAAATAAGATTGGTCCAATCAAGTAACAAATAAAACTGTTTTGTATCTTTGAAAGATTTAAAACAGAAAATACGAATTTCATATCTTTGAACCAAATCTTCAATAAAATCTTCTCCAAATAATTCAGCATTCTAGAAGCACTTATACAAAGATAATTCCTTGCTAAATCTCCCAAGATACGCGCAAAAACTAATCTGAAAACCCAGCTTCTGATGTGGTCAACAAAAGTCAACGCTGGCTTCAGAACCTGAAATCAGCTTCTGAACTGCTACAGTGCATTCAGCTTCTGATGACATTTTCTGCTTCTGAATGGCTTCAAAACGCAAAACTTGCAACTGAAGAAATGTTCTAATCATGGAGATGCTTCTATTCAATACTTTGGTTTTGCCAAAAAATGCAGCCAACACCAAAAGACTCAACAGTGCGTCTTTGCCTCTTAAATTAAATAGAGTTCCATATTTTACTTACAATTTTCTGAGCAACAACTCGTGTAGCCTTTGATGTGTCTTTTGAATAATCATTTTCTGCTCAAGCAAATCATATCCTCTACGAGATAATGTATGTGTGTAAAAATTAGTTTAACAAATCATCACATTAGTTTAACAAATCATCACATTAGTAAAAATTATATACTATGCCAAAAAGAAATAGCAGTTTTTCAACATCAAATTTGCAGTCCAATCCTTTCCCTATATTTAATTGGAGGTTATTTGGGCCAACCCATTATGTAACCACTAACTAAGCACATGTTTTTATTTGGTTTGGAAAGTCCCAAACCATGATTCAGTTAAAAGTTTGTCCCTTTTAACTACTACCCAAGTATTTGGAAATCCCAAATCCCAAACCAAGTGTGAAATTAAGTGGGTTCTGAGAGAAGTAAAACTAACACACTTAGATGAAAAACACTCAATTTAAGAAACAAATTGTGCAATGAAGATAATCACTAACCTTAGTGGAGAATTCAAATGTCATAAACTCTATAACAGGCATTTCACCATGACGAATGGATTCAGATCCAATTTCTACAAATTTAGCCTGCATCATATTTAACAGGAAAAATGCTAAAATTGCAAGCCTAGGGGAGGAGGAAGGGCAGGGGAGGCATTAAAAAAGATGCGAGAAAGAAAGATTGTGACAACTAGATCGTCTACCCGTGCTGCCGCACGGGTCATAAATAATGAAGAAGGTGCTATACCAGGTAAATCATGGTTACCTTGTATACGCATAATACGCCGTTGACGGTAATATATCATTAGTTAGAGTTTAAGAATGTAAATTTTTTTAACAACATATATTGAAGTTGTCATTAACAAATTACTGTTTTTATATGACATTCACATTATGGTTGTAAAAATGCAATCAATTATGTTGACATGGATCCGAACATATTTATCATAAATATTATAATGAAAAATTTATACATGTTAGTAATCAACTAAAATACATTCTCAAATATTTCTTTATAAACTAAATTTGATGTTACATTTATATCTTCATCTTTCTCCTGCAACTTATTTATTGATTCACTTGGCTCAAAACATTTTTGACATTTCCAAAGCTACAACACATACTTCATTAGAAGCCATTCTTAGAAAAATACATTTAATTTTCTGTTATGATTGAGCCTACATTAAGCAGACAAAGTAGGAGCATTTAACTGCATAACATCTTTTGGCAGCGCCTACGGGTGGGAACAGGCCAGGCCGCCCGACAGGGGTCTATGGCCTAGCTTATTTAAAGTCAAGTGCAACCCAACTTATTTAATAAGAAGGTTAGACTCAAGCTTTTTATAAAGCTTATTTAATTAAATATGTCAGACTTAGGCTTACAAAAAAGCCTATTAAACCCGTCAGACCGGTCTATTAAGTCCATTATATATAATATTTCTTCCATTATTGATATTGTTGATGTTTTTTTATACATTCAAGCCTTCATATGATTCAGTGATTTAGTAGTAGGTATATTGGTGTGATTAGACCTTCGTAGAGTTTCACTATTTAGCAGCAGACCTCTTCGTGTGCTTTAGGCCTTCATAGATTTGAGGTATTTAGTAGTAGGCTTATAGGTGTTACTATGCCTTAATGTAAATTAGGCTTTTAAATAGGCTTTCAGGCTTCATCAGGGTTTTAAAAAGGCCATGTCAGACCTTGTAAATGAGCCTATAACGGGTAATAGGTCAGGCTCAGGCCTATAATTTTTGAAGTAGGTCAGACTTATGTCTTACAAAACCCAACCTGACCTAACCCATTTCTACCCCTAACAGCGCCCCTAGTCCTTTAACCTTGAGCTGCACTTCAAGTTTACAAACTACTTTCATCTGCAACTTTTTTATTGATTCACATCACATGGCTCTAAACATTTTTTAACATTTTCAAAGCTACCTTAATTATACTGTAGTAGAACCCATCCTTAGAAAAATCAATGATAATAAATCCTAATAGTTTGCTGCCAAAAGATGATCATTTCCAAAGCTATCTCATACTGTAGTAGAAGCGTACATCATGAGCCGAGCAGACAAAGTATGAGCATTTAGCTGCACAACATTAACTGCAGCGCCCCTAGTCCTCTATGCCTTTGAGCTGCACAATATTAGCTGCAGAGCCATTATTCCTTTATTCTTTTACTTTCATTAAGTATAAATTGCCTACATTCAGCAGACAAAATATGAGCAATTTTTTACCTTATTAAATGCAGCATCAGTTCCAGTGTAATGCATGCAGTTCAAGTAAATTTAGAAAAATGAATTTAACTGTTATCTGTTGTGTTTAGTAACAAATTAATCCTCTTGCATTTTTAGCAGTAATGGGAATGCTTTAAGTTTCATTTTGGCTACCTTTTGTGCATGATAGTTGACCATTATAGAAGTGACATGATACGAAATTTGAACACAAATTGATAATCCAAGGTAGACACTGTTAAGGGTGGTATATTGGTCCAGGATTAATATGACAGTACAAATGATTTTATATGTTACTTGTGTTGCAAATCCATGCAAAACAAACAGGTGTAAAACTAAAAGACAAATATAAAAGGAATGAAAATTACAATTGAAAAAATCCAAACCTTATTGGAACAAATTAATGTCATTGTATTATACTTCATTTTTAGGACTAAGTCCGGCAGACATGATCATCTATTGCTACGGTTTGCCTCAGTTGCATGTCAGTTTACCTCGTTTGAACACGTTCTCTAATGTCTCATTTGTTAGTAATTTTACGGACTCAATTGACCAACGATTAATACATTTTTTGAAGAGAAAATGTATTAATTAAGTAACCACATCCAAGTACATAAAGAGCATATTACAACTTAAAAAATATCAAAGCCAAAGATGAGCAAAACCATGCTAACTACCAACTATTACATACCTAATAAAAATTTCTCCTCAAATAGTCCCATACTCAGCTATTGCAAACATGCAGTCAGAATATTTTTTGTATTACTTAATTAATCCACAAACCAGTCCAACCTTGCCTCAATAAACCGATTATGCAGAAATATTTCTGCAAAATATCTTGTCTGCTGGACTTGTTTCTAATACTGGACTTAGTTCTGCTGGACTTAGTGGATCACATAATAGATCAATAATTTGTCTGCTGGACTTTCAAGAGCATTTTGGTTATGATCATGTCCGCCAATTTTTCAATCTCTTTCACTAAGTTGTGAATTCTGTTTGTAAATCTTCTACAATTATTTATTCACAGATTCACATGATTTACTCTAAAATGAATATCAAATCCATAAGATTTAAGCTTAAAAACAAAACATACATAATTAAAGCCAATCCACAAAAGTTGCAAATACAAATTTGGATCCAAAATAGTGACTGATATGTCAGCCCTTATATAATTTATACAAAATATGACATATCATAAAAGGAAACTTTCTCTTTCAAAAAAGTAAAATAAAAGGAAACTTTCAACTAATAAAAGGACAACAAAACATTAGATAGCCAAACTGATATATCATCACTACATTTGACATTCAAAAGGTACAACAAAAAAGTCATAACTACTGCGTAAACACTTCCTCAATTGGAAGAATTGGCTTGCCTTTACCATTCGTCATAGGTGCGACCATTCTTACGATTGCAATTAGAGGGTTATGCTTAGGATTGCGAATGTATTTCATATGCTTATTCTTGACTGTGATAAGAAAAAGAGCAGGTCTTGCATACAAAATGGTTACCCAACCACCTAAATTAATCTTATAGTAATCACCCAAATCACACCAACATTCTGTGAAGTATAGCTTACCATACCTCTTTTCTAGCATAACTTCATGTTCGTTTCCGTTTGGATCACGCAATGTTACATACATAGGAATTTGATTCCCAAACTCCCTTGTAAACACATAAGGTATCTTTGCTTTTACCTGTTTATAATTTAAACATCAAATCAAATGTTCAAAATGATATATAGTAGCATGAGTTTTTATAAAACAAAATTCCGATCTTACTTACTTAAAAACTTGTATGTTCCCTAATAAAATGTGTCTTTTTTATCATGCATATGTGAAAATAATAAGTTTAGCATTCATATTTCACAAAAAACGTGTTTGTTTCCTACCATACTAACATTGTGTTTGATGATGTTCTAATCATGCATACATTTAATTTGAATAAGTTCTGTTGTGTTATGATCATCATGTCATTCATGTATAAACCAAATTTAGCTATTCAATTACAACTGACATCCATATATCATTCCATAAATTTGGAGTATCCATCCAAGCATGATCCTCGCTTGGAGGCTATGGCAGCATGTACTGTTTTATTAACTTATAGTATCAAATTTATAAACTTGAATTAATCAAAATAAACATATCTATTTCATCTTAAAGTAGCATGATGGTTTCAAAGTGAATAACATAAAACAGAAAGTTATCTTTATTCTAACAGTAGCATGTATTTTGATACGACAAAACAACTTACACTGTTCAAAATATTAAACTGTGTGACTAAAGTACACATTCCCATCAAATCTATTCGCGCAGCCCGATTGAAAGTGACACCCTAACCAGCTTGATCTATTAATTTGAGAAAGAAACAGGCAATGCAAAACTGGTCAATTAGATAAGAAAGATAAGCTTGTTGGGGTGGGTGTTGGCCTCCTAGTTTTGCCTTACCATGTTTTGCTCTCTTCTGTTTAGTCTGGGCAAGCTTCTATGCTCCTTGTTTTTTGGCTTTTGTTGTTTTGGTTGGTTGGGCGCTTCATGTGCTACAGGTCCAGGTTGTAAGGTGATACCCACTTCCTGTCTTATGAGGTGTGGTCTTTTTCTAATAAGATTTGGCTGTTAAAAAAAAAGATAAGAAAGATGCTTTAAGTTAAAAAAAATCAAAACTGGAAATTAAAACAATGATTATTGTGCAGAAAAAAGACATCATAAACCAACCATTCAAGCTTAGCAAAGCCGACACAGCCTCTTCATGGTTGTGTGCAGTGATGAAATTATCAAGGGAAGACATGTTCAAACTCGCCTAACACTATCTATTTTGAGTATCTGCAACAATTTTGTGCCCAAAAACTTGACTTGTGTACTTTATATATAGAGCTGAAATATGTATCATAGTTCACTTGCTTTGGAAACCTGCGCTGAGCATGCTAATGGGACATGCTATATTTATTTTGAGCATGCTTTGGAAAAATGCGATGTCAATCTTCTGTGTCATTTTCTAAATGAGCACAATGCATGGGAAAATACAATAGCATTAAATGAACTTATGGAAGATGGATAGGCTGAACAAAGGGCATTAAGTGTAAGAAGGTTTGGGTATTGTGATGTGTGCAGACCATTATGCCTGGAGATCAACGACTGAGATGCATTTGACGCCTAAAGCAAGTAAGATTAGGGTTTGATATATGTTATGGGATGTGTGCAGATATGTTTTGATTGAAATCAACGGCCAACATTAATTGGCGCCTAAAGCAATTAGGTTTAGGGTTTGGAGGGGTGGTTGCAATGTTAGTAGGATTAGAAATAAGTATGATTACTTTTCATCTTAAGAGTAAGCTTTCTTTAAATATAGAATGTCAAATGAATGGTAAATTGTCATTTAACGGGTGAATTACAGACTTACTATATTTCCATTTGTGTGCAGCTATTTTGTATCCAGTTTGGTGTCTGTAAAATTATCTTCATCATCTGATCCCTCTACACTTTCAAAGGCACTGGCACTTGCAATAGGAGACTTGGGACAAGTTGGTCTTAACATATTTATCTTAAATGAACCGTTGTTTGCAGAGTTTCCTGTAAGATACATTTCTTAGTCAGGACAAGTACTTAGATTAACACTTTCAGTAAGAGAGCTCATACATTTATGCAGGAGTTGTATCAAGTAAGATGCATAGTATAAGGCAAAAGTGGCAGCAATCTAACAAGCATGTTTTTCAATCCTTCTCCCACCCTTTATTCCAAAACCATATGTTGATGCTACTCTACTACATTTTATCCTAGCACCCTCACAGTTAAAACATGACTGAATTAGACGTATATTTTAATTCTACGGACACTGAGGCATAGCGTAAAAACCATAGTGTCCTAAAAGAAAACAATGATCCATCCAATAGCCGTATAGTTGAATTCCAGCTGGGTTGGTAGAGGAATATGTGGTCCAGAAAGATTGATCCACCAAGAGAAATTATTGAAATGGAATAATCTTTTTCAGTCTTATGATTATTCTGATGCTTCAGTTTATTCCCTAGTACTTTCTTCTCTCTGAGACATCCATTTTACACTATCAATTAAATACATGAATTCAAATTAGTGTTTATAATCTTTTCCACTATCATGTAAACTTTTCATACAATATTTATTTTATACAACACACACACACATTAATGTACTATAATATTATGTGTACATGCGTGTATGCGAGGAAAAAAACACAATCAACGGAGCAACAATCCCTTCCAATTTACTGAGAATTGACTTCAAAAAGGTCTGTGACCACAATCTGAGCTTGCGACAACATAATGCAAACCACAATACAACCTTGATTGCGATATCAAGGATTCTCCGCAATATCAAGGATCGAGATAGAACGGTTACCGGTTACAACAATTTAAAATATCTCTAAAATGTGGAAAATTCATACTCCGTGTATAAAAAAAAATACATCTACTTTAAACAAAATTAGAGCTGCTTAAACTCATCAAGAACATATTAACACACTACTAAACCAATTAAACACCAATAAATAACCAAATCATATTATGGTGAAGGTAACCCAAAGTCAAAATCGAAACTGCATAAACATGATTCATCAGACCTAACGAACAGTAAACCGTACAATCCAAAGTCAAAATTGAAACTTAATATGAAATCTAAATCAAAATTAAAATACCTCAGACCTAACGAACATCGATCGAAATCAAAATCGAAACTTATGGAGAAAGTAACGAACACTAAACCTAACGAAGCCAAAATCAAAATCAAAACATACGGCGAGTCGAAATTAAAACTTACGGAATTATGGCTTTCTCGAATAGAGATTTGAGCGTGAACAAGAAGGAATATGAGGCAACCGAGTCGAAATTGAAACTTACGACAGCTAGTGAGAATGACGGCGAGAGACGAAGATTCAGTCAGAACGATGACGAGAGACGGAGATTTGAGTGTGAAGACTGATTGATTGAGTTAGGGTTCGTGAAAATTTGTGAAAGTGTGAAAGGGAAAGTGAAAGTGTGAAAGGGAAATTGAAAACTTTTAAAATGTGGTCAACCGATTTAATATCATTTAAAGTTAAAAACTTCCCTTACACCCAGCTTTTTAAGTCAAGTGGATAGCAACCCACTTTAAATCCATGTGTTAATAAGTGTTTTTTGTACTAGTGACTGACTTTTATGAGAATTAGCTAGATTTCTACTGTAATGAACTGACAATGAAAAATATTGGATTCACTCAATTTTCTCTTGCTTTCTTAGCTAGTAATTTGAATAAAAAAAAGTTATAAGCTTGTAGTTTGTGTGATTAATATTGCATTTTTAATTTCCAAATGAATAAGTAGTTGTAATGTATGTTTAAAAAAAAATAGTTGTAATGTAATACTTTCCCGACTTCTACTCCAAAAATTAAATACTTCATCTATCATATAATAGTTGTCACATTTACAAAAATAAATTTGTTAAAAAGAGTATCAATTTCGAGTATTATTTTCAATTTTTCAACAATGGAGTACAAAAATCCATGTGTATAATACATCCATAATAAAATCAAAGAGTAAAGTTAACGAGACTAGAAGAACAAACACATTAATACTATTAACCCAATTCGGCCCAAATTTATCAATGTATTAGGAACAACGCAACTCTTAGATCCACTAACAATTAGTCTTTAAAAGAGATACTACGAAAAGATTATAAGAAATTAACTTCAACAATAAATCTTATTTTTCTACCCCCTTTCTTAAGTTTCTCTCAACCCATAAAAAGATCCTAAGAGAAATCAAGAGAGAATCTTAAATTCTTCCTCTAATGAAATCTCACTATCCAAAGTATGTAAAACGTGTTTCTCAAACCCTGTAATTTTACCCAAGACCTCTCAACAATCAAAACCCTAGCTTTTTTGTGTTCCCTCTCTTTAAAATTATATTTTGTGAGTTGCTACAAATGTTGTAAAAAATACCTATTTAGAGGCAAAAATACACGGACTCGGGTGAACCTTCCACAGGTTTTAACATGACTCGAGTCAAACCCACTCGAGTGAGAGAACCAGGATTTTCTCAGCATGATTCTAATCATGCACAACCTTGACTCACCATTCCAACACATCAAAATAAGGCACTTCCACAACCAAAATTATGTACATCACTTTCATTTTTTGACGGTATGTGCATTTCTTTTATGTTATTATTTTTTATTTTATATCTTTACCAAAATATAAAGAAAACACATCTATTTGGGCTAGATTTTTAGTTCTTTAGCTATTTTATTTACTATTTTATCCTTTATATAATATTATTTAGATTATCAATTAAAAGAAATAATAAAATCTCAATAAAATAGGAATTACCCCTTACAAGTTGTCATACCCCATTTTTTGACTTATATTTTTTATGGGTGTTATATTTTTATTATCTCATTATTTATTTTTTACCTTTTATTATTGCTATAATATTTTATATCATCATCATTATCCTTAATATTATTAATATTATCGTTATTTTATTTTTCTTTAATAATATCATTATTATTTTATTACTATTAGTTTTTATCTTTTAATATTATTAAGTTTTATTTATTATCATCATTTTCATTATTATTGTCATTACTATTTTTATTCATTTTCATTGCCATTTGCATTTTTATCATTTATTATTATTAAGTTTTATTATTATTTATTTCCCCATTTTTACCTTTTATTTTATACAAAAAAATCAAAAAAAGTGAAGTTCGCAGTGCGAACTCACCTTCGCACTGCAACCTCTGCGAAAATTCTGCAGATTTTTATATGGTTGTTTATCTTTTTTGCTTTTAACTACAATTATCATTAGTAGCATTATTACTTGTATTATTGCTATTTTGTGACTGATTTGGTGCAGCAAGGCAAGATTTAATGTGTGACATTAAAGGTAAAAGGAAAGAAGAACTTTCTTCCAACCTCTCATGTGATCAAAC
Source organism: Medicago ruthenica (assembly GCA_018208015.1). NCBI lineage: Eukaryota > Viridiplantae > Streptophyta > Magnoliopsida > Fabales > Fabaceae > Medicago > Medicago ruthenica. Next base: position 80,176,973 of record CM031377.1, on the reverse strand, counting down.
AAATTGGCTATCCTTGGTCAGTTTTTGTCCCCCCAAATTGACCCCTCACCCAACCTAAACATGCCAGCCAGCTGCTTGATCCATTTCCTTCCCTTTTTCCCTGCCAAAACCAGTCAATCCCAAGTGGTTTATGTTGCAAAAAAGCTGTGTGACATGCCCTGTTTTGAGCTGGATTTCTTCCCCCACACATAAGCCCACATGCTGATTTTGATTCCCCCAATCTCCCTGTACATGGCAGTACACGTTTTGATTGTTTGACCCCCCAAGATTGCAAGGATTGATCCCAAGAATCATCCCTTTTGCAGCTGCCCTGTTTTACAGTTTTTACCATCATTACCTTCTAGAATCAATGGCATTTGTGGCTGAGATCAGTCAAGACCTTGCCCCTTGGCACAAGGCAAAGCAAGTTCTATCCATTAGCATTAAATGCAAAGTGATCTAGCCTGAGTTTAGCTCATGATCAGCTAGTGTTTTAGGATTTTATTCATCATTGTTCATCATTGCAAAGATTTGCATTTATGCCTATAAAAGGAAGGGCAAGGCTTAAGGATCACAGACAAAATTGAACACCTTAAAAACCAGTTAGAAACAGACCAATTCAGAGAGCCAATACACACGAATTTCATACCAAAAATCCCTTGCATTGCAGCACAAAATCAGTCCATCACAAACACTTTGAACCTTGTTCATAACCTTTCACAAAGCAAGCAAGCTACTTCCAGTCTTGTTCAAGCATTGCTAGGAGTTCTGTAAGTCTCCTATAACCTTTCTTTTCTATTGTATATGCTGTTTACATATCTTGCTTTGTCCAATTTTGTTTTGTGAACCAAAACCTCCTTTGAGCCCCAAAAAGGACCTCAAAGGGGCCAAGCTTTAAAACTGTGTTTTTCTATCCTTTTTTCTTCCTTTTTGTCAAGTTTCTTAACCTCCTTTAGGTTCTGAATCTTGCTTAGAAGCAGTTTCTGAACTTCTGTTCAGAAACAGCTTCTGAGTTAAGAAATTCGCATACTTCGCAGAGCCAAGCCTCGCTCGCACTGCGAACACACCAGAACCTGACTTCGCAGAGCCAAGTTCTGGTTGCTCTGCGAAGTATATGAAATTCAGAACATGAATCAGGCATTCAAATGCCAAATTTTTGGGATTCTAGCCCTTGATTCAGAACCTAAAGAGGGTTAAAACCATTTTGGTCCAAACCCAACTCAAAATCATGCACAACTTTGAAGATTTCACAAGTTCGTGCGACAAATTTTGAATAACTTGTGAAACAAGTTATGTTCTTAATATTTTCAAAACCAAGTTTGAGCAACAAGCTAAGTTCGTCTATTTCAAAACAAACTTGAACAACTCTGTTGTTCATGATTTTCAATCTAAACGCGAACTTAAGCCGAGTTTGCTCACTCTTTCTAAACCAAGCTCGAATTGGGCCGAACTTGTGAACTTTCCAACGTTTTGCATGTTTTATGATTGTGTTTGCCATTCAAACTTGAACCAAACTTGTTCTTGAGTTTCAATAACTTAAGCAACAAGTCACGTTCATGATTTTTAATAAAATCGAACAACAAATTTGTTCGTGTTTTCTTTTCTTTTACATGTATCCTTTTAAAGCTTTGGTTCCCTTTGAGATTCCTTAGAGTGACAAAACCAAACTTGAATGAAACGGGAATGGCTTGACGTATGTCTCCCCAAACCTCGATTGCACGAATGCGTGACGTATGTCTCGTCGCTCGGGTAATCGTCATTCCACCCTTGACGCGTCTAGTACGCTAAACTTTCCATTGGCCCCCTTGTGGCCATTTTTACCCTTTTCTTGGCCGTCGTGGTCAATCCGAACCTTTCGCGCCTTGCGCGTTTTATTTTTTAACCTTTTCGCGCCTTGCGCGAATTTTTCGCCTCAGTGCGTTTGTCTTTATTTTTAAAACATTTACGCCTAGTGCGAGCTTATCACCTAGCGTCCATCTTTCACCATTTTAAAACTTTGTACGTCTTCGTACGTTTTTAAAACCTTTGCTCAAGTCCGAGCGTAAAACTTTTTCATCGAATCATTTATTTTCATGCATTGTCGTCAGTGGCCAGCTCGGCAACAACCCGAGCAGCTGACTTTTACTTTCTTGTCGTCAATGGCCAGTTCGGCAACAACCCGAACAGTTGACATTTATTTTCATTACACTTTTTCTTTTTTTTAAACTTTTTCGCTCGGACGCGATCAAACCTTTTTTTAACTAAAACGAATCAACATACAAACGTTTTTCTACCAAAGAACTACGTACGCTTTGAATTCTCCGACTACCGGGAGATACGTAGGAGCAAGATCGACATCTTGTCAAGCCCATTAATAAAAAACTTGTTTTTTCCTTTTCGTTTGTTTTTATCTCTTTCTTTATCCCGCATTATGTCTTTTATATATTTCCTTTTATACATATTTGTCATACCCCATTTTTGACCCGTTTTTATTTCCTTTCTCTCGTCTTTTAGGCCAGAAATCTTCGTCGTTTCAGACGAAATTTCGGCAGGGAGGTATTTTAAAATACCTCATTTTTGTTCCGAAGGCAACCGTCTTTATAATTTTTATTTTTCTGTTATTTTATTATTATTATTTTTTTTTTATTTTTACTATTATTTATTTACTTTTTTATTTTATTCTTTTTTTTAGTTTTTATTTTGTTATTTTCGTTTTTTATTATTGTGTTTTTTTTTATGGTTTTGATTTTATTCATTTTAAGCCATTTTAGTCCATTTTCAGTCCAAGGCCCAGAGGGGCAGTTCTGTCTTTTTCGTTTTTACTCTTTTTTTACTATAAAAAGCTTTTAATGCACAGTACCCAAGTACACAGAGTCAGCCAATCAGTACAGTACCAGTCAGAGATCAGAACCACCACTCCCTCAACCACAGAACCACCCACAACCACCAACAAAAATCCATTTTCCGGCCAAGAAGAAAAAAAACGAAAAAAAGCTTTTCTCATCTCTTTTCTTTTGAGAATCCGAACTGAAACTGTTCCAAAACCCAGAACCAGTCCGTTCGAAAACCCAAACACGGCCAGGCTTTGCAAAACAACAACAATCACGAATCCAAACCATCACCCACCATAAACACAAAACCGAATTCGCACAAACAAACGAACCAAACTCAGAAGCATAACAAGACCAGAACCGTAACAACAACAACGAAGTTCACAGAAACAGAAATCAAGAGGTAGATTTCCGAAGCTCTAAACCGTAGATCTAGCTTCTTCCCTTTTTCTTTCGCAAATCCGAACACAGTTTTAGAGAAGAGTGTAAAAAGGGGTGCGGATTAGTGTTGTTTGTTTAAAAAAAGAAGGAAGAGAGGATGTGAGTGGACGTGAGAGAAATGGAAGGGAAGATAGGAATGTGAGAGGACGTGAGAAATGGAGAGGACAGTGAGAAAACAAGAGGAAATCTGAGAGAGAAAGTGAGAAGATAAGAAGAGGAAAGAGAAAGAAAGATTAAAATGAAATAAAAACCAGTTTCAGATTTTTATAGACTGCTGAACCGGTCTGGTTCTTTCGGACCGAACCAGACCGGTTCTCCCTGGACTCAGCTTTTTGGACTTTTCTCTTGGCCCTTTCTCCTTCTTCCTTTTCTTTTCTGATTTCTACTCTTTTACTTTCTGCACTCCCCTTATTACTTCTGCACCCCCTTTCTTCCTCTCTATTCTTTTATTTTTTTTTTATTTCTTGCACTTTTTTTATTTCTTTTATTTTTATGCACTTTATTTATTGCTTTTAATTTCCAGTACCATGCATTTTTTATTTTTATTTTATTGCATCATATTTATTTTTGTCTTGCATTTTCTATTTTCTTTTATTTTATGCATCATATTTAATTTTATGCCTTGCATTTTTTTTATTTTCTTTATTTATTTTCCAGCACCATATTTAATATTCAGTCTTGCATTTTATTTTCCAGCTCCATATTTATTTTTTGCCTTGCATTTTTATTTTCTTTTATTTTACGCATCATATTTATTTTATTGTCTTGCATTTTTATTTTCTTTTAGCATCATGTTTATTTTTATTGTCTTGCATTTTTATTTTATTTTCAGCATCATATTTATTTATGCCTTGCATTTTTATTTTTTTATTTACTTTAAGCACCATATTTATTTATTGTTTTGCATTTCATGCATTTTTTATTTCTTTTTAGCATATTTACTTTAATGCAATTGCAATTTTATTTTATTTTATTATTTTTGTTATTTATTTTCTTGCCATTAGAATGTATCTAGGTCCAATGTAAATAAAATATAAATGAGAATATGCACCGACACCACATTTATTTTTTATGCTTTATGTCGAGGGCGATTATGTAATTTGGACCGTATCCGAGGAAAAGGACCCTCACTTGATCCAACGTCATTTTGAGGGATCCGGCGCGTTTAGTTTTTCTCAGCATAATTTAGTCTCAGGACCCTAGGACCTTAATCAAAATTTTCTTTAAAAGTCAAAAAGTCAAAAATCCAAAAAATATTTTATAACCAAAATTTTCAAAAAAAAGTCAATCTTTTATATTTTCTTTCTTAATCAAATTTTAATCAATCTTTAATCACTCAAACTTGTTTTCTTCAAATTAAAATCAATCAAACTCACTTCTTTTTTATTCTTCTATGCCTTTACGGCCTCTCAGCTTTCTTAAAACCTTTTTCAAACTTTAAAATCAATCAAAACCAATCACTTATCTTTTTACCCCGAACTACGAGATTTTGATCCCGCTCGGGTACGTAGGCAAAAGACTTTGTCTTTCCAAATCAATAAAATAAACAAAACATTTTCCTTTCTTTCATTTTCATCACTTTAATCTTTTCACACTTAGGCATTTATTTACAAACAAGTAATTAATTTAGCATAAAGATAAAATAAGCAAGAGGTTCCTATAGAGTACTATAGACGTTTAGGGTGCTAATACCTTCCCTTTGCGTAACCAACCCCCGGACCTTTGATCTCTCTTAAAATAGGGTTTTCGAACTTTCTCCCTTTTCCTCGGAAAAATAAAAGCTCGGTGGTGAAATTAAAAATGTGAGTCAACGCTAATTAATAGCTTGATATCCAAAAATCACCGCGACAATATTTAAACACGTAAGTAAAACATCGAACCATTTTAAAGCCTAAGCCGACTAAGAGGTTCCCGTTGAGTACAACGGATGTGAGGGGTGCTAATACCTTCCCCTCGCATAATCGACTTTCGAACCTAAAATCTTTTCTCAAGGTAATTTAGAACTTTTTTCCTTTTTTCCCCGAAAAATTAAAAGTTCAGTCGTAATTTAGAATTAGTGATTCAAAGCTTCCCCAATAGCTTGACATCCGAAATTCGACGCGACAGAAATGGCGACTTCACTGGGGAGTTTTCTCTAGTTGAGTTCGTCACCATTTTTTCACAAAAATATTTTTTGTGAAGAAATGGCGACTTCACTGGGGACATGCATAAAACACTTTGTTTTTGCATAAACGAGTCAAGCCTATCTCAGTCGGCTTTTAGGCTAATTTGGTTCATTTTACTTACGTGATCTATGTCTTCTTGTCATTATTTGTCTTGTTTATTCTTATACTTTGCATATATATATATATATATATATATATATATATATCATTTGTGCTTCATATTCATATATATCTCAAATGTGGGGGTTACTTGAGCGATGTTACTCCACATTGTTCGGGTTAATGCCGGACGTGTGAGGCTCTCTACCCGAGCTCGAGAAAAAACTAAGTTAGCAGGAGGTTGTGTGCGGAAGCCCGCGTTGACGTATGTCCGTGAGGTAGGATGCCCAACCCCGCTTAGACGAGATTCTCATATGGAATTAATTGAAGTCATGTCGACGTATGTCCATAGACAACCCTAATTCCATATGAGGTTAATGACTCTAAGGACCTCTTCTTAGGAATCTTACCTATTAGAGCCTACACGTGAGGATGGGGGAAATTTTGAACCTACATATCACACCCATGCATATCATACATTTACATTCATGGAAAATAATTTTCGCATATCACTTTGCTTTATAGGAATTTAAAAAGAACAATCAAATATTAGCAAAAAGAATATGGCCTCCGGAAATAAAAACACGCTCGTCTTCAAGCTCAAGATTCCTAAGCCAAGCATAACCGTTCCCAACAAAGTGGAGGAAGAGCTTAGAGTTAAAATTCAAGATTTAGAATTAAAGCACCTCCAAGCTTTAGGAGAAATTACTAGGACGAAGAGAGATCGTGATGAAGTATCACATTCTCTCCTAGTATGCCAAAAACGGCTAAGGATCTCCGAAGGGAAGAGAAATTGGATAGGAGGCGGCTTGGTTAGTGCGGATGCCAACCTTGTGGCCAAGGACGAAGAGTTGGAAAGAATCTTGCATTCCAACCAAGAGCTCAAGAAGTTCGGCGAGTTAGCTATCGAAGCTCAACGGAAATGGAGGTTGAAATTTCAAGAGAAAAATCAACAGCTCCAAGAAGTGGTCAAAACTACAAAGAGCAGCTTCAAACCGAACGCGTCCAACGGCAAAGACATGAGAGCCTTTCTCATCAAGGGAAGCTACATTGCAATCGCCTCGAGGCGGACATCAAGAAATTCGAAGAATACTTCGATAAGATTGCAAGAGAGCATGGGAATCACATTGCACGACTCCTCGATGAGATTAGGCATGCAAATATCCAGTTAGCCCAACGCAAGGAAGTGATTGAGTTTGTATGGCAGGATGCCTCCCGACTAAGTGAGGACTTCACTAGATTAGTCGCATTCTCAAACTTAGTTATCGCCGAGCTTCCGAAGAAACTTGCAAAGGCCGAGATGGTCGTGCCATACTTTGTCATCCCTACGGAAATTCAAGAATTTATGAAGTTCTGCAAGGACACATTAGATTTCTATAGGGAGGAGATAGGCAAGGCCGAGAGGCGAGCGGCTATTTGATTTGTATTAGCATTAGTTACACTTTGTAATCTCAATGTTATTAAATCAAATATATTTTGACAATGTTAATTTTCCGGTTTCTAATAACTTTAAAATTGCTAATATTAATTGTTCACTTTTGAATTTCCTTATAAAGCAAAGCAAAATTTTTTCATGCATACATCATTCATCATCATGCATACGGTCATCCTCGAGTCCAAGCTCATTTCCCTTTTTCTTATCCTCAGGATTTCTTATAATCCAAATTGAGTCTTCAGTGTCTGCATTCTCTCCGCAACACTACGTGTCTTCTTATAAGAAAAAGTGGCTCATCATCCCGAGGCAACTCACTCCTACAATACCCGAGCGACCCTAAAGAGGAAAATGGAAAACCTCGAGCAAGAGAATCAAGATCTTCGTGAAGAAGTAACATCTATGAGAACTGAAATGGAAAAACTAACGGAGTTAGTGAAACTACTAGCAGCCGCACAAATCCCGGCACCTCCTCCTCCTTCTAGCTCCCAGGCTCCAGCACTAGCTTCTACTTCAACTCCGCCCTTACATGATGGAACTCAGCGCTACACTAAACCCCCCGGTTGCACATGGGGTATGCCATTTGAGTTTGGCGAAGAATCCGTCCCTATTCCAACTACCTTTCAAGAAACCCCGGTCAGTCAACCCGAGGTTACCTTTACTCAGGCTGCTGCGGCCTTCACTACACCAGTGGTTCACACCACTCAAGGAGATTACGGGCCAATCTTTCACGCCGAAAGTTTAGGCGCCCAGGATAGGATGGCGGACTTCCTTGAGAAATTCGATGAGATGCAAAAGGAGATTAAGGCCCTCCGAGGAAAAGATTTATTCGGGAAGGACGCCCATGATCTCTGCCTAGTACCCAATGTCAAGATCCCTCCTAAATTCAAGGTCCCGGATTTTGAGAAGTACAAAGGGAATACTTGCCCGCAAAGTCACTTGGTAATGTACGCAAGAAAGATGTCGACGCAAACCGACAACCATCAGCTGCTCATTCATTATTTCCAAGACAGCTTAACCGGTGCCGCTTTAAAGTGGTACATGGGTTTGGATAGTACCAAAATCCAAACCTTTAATGACTTGGGAGAGGCGTTTGTCCGCCAATACAAATATAATTTGGACATGGCCCCGGACCGGGACCAACTCCGGGCTATGGCCCAAAAGGACAAAGAGACCTTTAAGGAGTACGCACAAAGATGGAGAGAGATAGCGGCTCAGATTAGCCCGTCTCTAGAAGAAAAGGAAATGACCAAGATCTTTTTAAATACCCTTGGTTCCTTTTACTATGAACGAATGGTTGCCAGTGCGCTAAGTGACTTCACCGAGATGGTAAGCATGGGCGTGCGTTTGGAAGATGCGGTCCGAGAAGGACGCTTAATAAAGGAAAGTGCTCCGTCTAGTAGCACAAAGAGATTTGGGGGTAGCTATCCAAGGAAGAAAGAGCAAGATATCGGCATGATTGGTCACGGAGGACCTCATCAAGGGTACTCAGCATATCCGCATGTCTCTGCTATCTCACCTGCCATCTCTACGCCTCCAAATTACCAAGTTCAAGTCCCGCAAAGATCTCTCCCTCAATATCAGCAATCCTATCAACAACAGCATCCGCAAAATTCACAACAATCATACCAGCAGCCTCGCCCACAAGGTCAGCAGCAATTCCGACCTCAAGCACCTCAACAGCCCTTCAACCATCAGAATCGCCCAAGAGCGGCATTCGATCTGATACCCATGAAGTACGCGGACCTGCTCCCGGCTTTACTTGCGAGAAATCTCGTACAAACAAGAGCACCACCTCCCGTACCAAGTGAATTACCTCCATGGTATCGACATGACCTTACATGCGCATACCATCAAGGGGCATCAGGCCATGATGTGGAACGTTGCCTTGCTTTAAAGAATGAGGTCCAGAAGCTAGTCCGTACCAAAGTATTGACCTTCAAGGACTCAGACCCAAATGTCCAAACTAACCCGCTGCCGAATCATGGTTCCTCAATCAACATGGTTCAAGAACACCAAGGAACCCATCCTATTTTGAAAGTCCAAAACATCAGGACTCCCTTGGTTCCATTACACATCGGAATGTGTAAAGCAGCCATGTTCGAGCACGATCATGCTAGGTGCGAAGAGTGTTCGGTAAGTCCTCAAGGATGTATGCAAATCCAAAATGACATACAAGGACTAATGGACAAGAAAGAGCTCGTTGTCACCAAAAAGGACGAGAGGGTATGTGTCATAATTCCGGAGTTCGATATCCCGGAACATTTGGAGGTAGCCTTCAGCAGCCAAGAACCTGCCACTACTCCACTTGTAATCTGTTTACCCGGGCCTGCCCCGTACACTTCCAACAAAGCGGTCCCTTATAAGTACCTTGCAACCATGATAAACAACGGCCAAGAGACGCCTATTCCTCCCTTAGCTCCTGTTGATAATATCACGGATAGCAGTAAAGTACTAAGGAGCGGACGTGTTCTTCCCACAATGGTCCAAGAGAAGGACAATACCCCGACATTTAAACCGAAGCCAACCCAAGACTCCTGCACAAGCCAAGAGATGGGTCAATCCAGTGGGGTAAAAGCCGATTCAGATCTTGATGAAGTATTGAAGTTAATTAAGAAGAGCGAATACAAGGTCGTGGATCAGTTGTTGCAAACGCCTTCCAAGATCTCTATGCTATCCTTATTGTTGAACTCCGACGCACATAGAGAATCATTGATGAGGGTCTTGGACCAAGCTTTTGTGGAGCACGACATAACCCTCGGCCAATTCGGAGGCATTGTCGGAAACATCACTGTTTGCAATAGCCTAAGCTTTAGTGATGAGGAACTCCCGGAGCAAGGAAGACACCATAATTTGGCATTACATATATCGGTAAACTGCAAGTCGGATGCTTTATCGAATGTACTTGTAGACACCGGCTCTTCATTGAACGTAATGGCCAAAACAACCCTTGACCAGCTTTCTTACCAGGGGACCCCCATGAGACCAAGTGGGGTAGTTGTTAAAGCCTTTGATGGCTCGAAGAAATCAGTAATCGGGGAGGTGGATTTACCTATTACCATCGGACCATCTGTCTTCCAAATAATCTTCCAAGTAATGGACATACAAGCAGCGTATAGTTGTTTGTTAGGTCGACCATGGATCCACGAAGCCGGAGCAGTGACATCCACACTGCATCAAAAACTGAAGTTTGTGAAGAATGGGAAGCTAGTTACAGTGGGAGGAGAGGAGGCTCTATTAATCAGCCATTTGTCGACTTTCTCGTTCATCGGTGCTGATACCGTTGACGGGACATCATTCCAAGGTCTTTCCTTAGAAGATGAGAGTGCCACAAAGGAGGAAGCGTCCATGTCTTCTTTCAAGAGCGCACAAAGGGGAGTGCAAGATGACTTACTCCCGGATTGGGGAAAGACAATAGGTCTGCCGGAGCGTGAGCATAGAGAAGGTTTGGGTTTCACTCCAACTACAAGAGTTGCCAAACCAAGAACTAACATTGAGCCGCTCGAGAACATCTTTCGTAGCGCCAGCTTTATTCACCCCGCAAAGGAAACCAACTCCATCACTGAAGATGGGCCGGAAGAAACAGCACCTGACCATGTAACACCCGGAGGAGCTTGTCACAATTGGGTCGCCATCGATGTTCCCTCTGTTATTCAGTCTTCCAAGTAATGTGTTTGTCTATTTTATCTTTTTCGAAAAAAACCCTTTCGCCTCGCCCGAAGCGAAAGGAGACTCATGTAGAGCTTGTTTAATATACTATCATCAATAAATAAAAATCGCTGTTTGTATTACAACTTCCACGTATTTATACGTTGTCTCCTTTCTTTTTTATTTTTCAATATCAAAACCCAAAAACATTTTCATTTTAATTTCAAAGAGTCTGCATTTTTTTCTTTTATTAAAATCAATCATCCATTACATGCAGACTAAGCACCCATAAACCCGTTGAACACCTTAGCCCTAGACTCCCTCCGAACTTTGAATTCCCTGTTTACGAACTTTGGGGCACCTTCTGTTATCAAGTGATGCCTTTTGGCCTAACGAATGCGGGCGCTACCTACCAAAGGGGCATGACTACTCTCTTCCACGACATGATACACAAAGAAATCGAAGTGTATGTCGACGACATGATTGTCAAATCAAGAACGGAAGAAGAGCATGTCGAATATTTGTTAAAGATGTTTCGACGCCTGAGAAAGTATCGGCTACGCCTGAACCCCAACAAATGTACGTTCGGCGTGAGATCAGGGAAACTCCTAGGTTTCATTGTCAGTCAAAAGGGTATCGAGATAGATCCCGATAAAGTCAAAGCCATTAGAGAAATGCCTGCTCCTCAAACTGAGAAGCAAGTAAGGGGGTTTCTAGGACGTTTAAACTACATCTCTAGATTCATATCCCATATGACAGCCACTTGTGGACCCATCTTCAAGCTGCTCCGCAAAAATCAAGAAGTGGTACGGACAGAAGATTGCCAAAAAGCTTTTGATAGCATCAAAGAATACCTACTAGAACCTCCAATACTTATTCCTCCAGTCGAAGGAAGACCATTAATCATGTACTTAACCGTATTGGAGGACTCCATGGGATGTGTACTTGGACAACAAGATGAAACCGGTAGAAAAGAACACGCCGTCTACTACCTAAGCAAGAAATTTACGGACTGCGAGTCCCGATACTCTCTACTTGAAAAGACTTGCTGCGCACTAGCATGGGCTGCTAAGCGTCTTCGCCACTACATGCTTAATCATACTACTTGGTTGATATCCAAGATGGATCCAATCAAGTACATTTTTGAAAAACCCGCCTTAACCGGAAGGATTGCCCGTTGGCAAATGTTGTTATCAGAATACGACATCGAGTACCACACTCAGAAAGCTATCAAAGCCAGCATTCTTGCTGACCATTTGGCTCATCAACCAATTGAGGATTATCAGCCAATCAAGTTTGACTTCCCTGATGAAGAAATCATGTACCTAAAGATGAAGGATTATGACGAGCCACTATTTGGCGAAGGTCCAGATCCCGAATCTAAATGGAAGTTAATCTTTGATGGAGCCGTCAATGTCTATGGCAACGGAATTGGAGCAGTCATCGTCACCCCTGAGGGCAAGCATCTCCCCTTTGCTGCAAGACTATCATTCGACTGTACAAACAATATGGCAGAGTATGAAGCTTGTATATTAGGAATTGAGGAAGCCATCGATCTAAGGATCAAGAACCTCGACATTTATGGAGACTCAGCTCTTGTGATTAATCAAATCAATGGAGATTGGGAAACTCGCCATACCGGTTTGATCCCTTATAAAGATTACGCAAGACGCTTGCTAACCTTTTTCAACAAAGTCAAGCTGCACCACATTCCTCGAGACGAGAATCAAATGGCGGATGCTCTAGCGACCTTATCTTCAATGTATGAGGTCAGTCGCCGGAACAAAATTCCAACAATCAAGGTTCAACACCTAGAAAGGCCCGCACATGTATTTGCAGCCGAAGCAGTCATAGATGACAAACCATGGTTCCATGACATCAAATGTTTCCTCCAAAAGCAAGAGTACCCGCATGGGGCATCCAACAAGGATAAGAAAACTCTGCGAAGATTAGCCGGCAGCTTCTTTTTAAACGGAGAAGTTTTATACAAGAGGAATTTTGATATGGTGTTGCTCAGATGTGTTGATGAGCAAGAAGCGGACCTCATAATGCATGAAATACATGAAGGCTCCTTCGGAACCCATTCCAGTGGGCACACAATGGCTAGGAAAATCTTAAGAGCCGGGTATTATTGGATGACCTTGGAAAGCGATTGCTACAAGCATGCCAGGAAATGCCACAAATGTCAAATCTATGTGGACAAGATTCACATGCCACCAACGGCTCTAAATGTCCTCTCATCACCATGGCCTTTCTCCATGTGGGGCATTGACATGATTGGTAGGATCGAACCCAAAGCTTCTAATGGACATCGCTTCATCTTAGTGGCAATCGACTACTTCACCAAATGGGTTGAGGCTGCATCATATGCCAACGTCACCAAACAAGTGGTGGTCCGATTTATTAAGAATCACATCATCTGTCGATATGGTATTCCCAGCAAGATCATCACCGACAATGGGACCAACTTGAATAACAAAATGATGAAGGAACTATGCAAAGAGTTCAAGATCGAGCATCATAACTCTTCTCCTTATAGACCTCAGATGAATGGTGCGGTTGAAGCTGCAAACAAAAACATCAAGAAGATAGTGCAAAAGATGGTAGTCTCGTACAAGGATTGCCATGAGATGCTACCATATGCCTTACACGGATACCGTACCTCAGTACGTACGTCGACAGGGGCAACCCCTTTCTCTTTAGTATACGGCATGGAAGCAGTGCTCCCCGTAGAAGTCGAAATCCCGTCATTGAGAATCTTGATGGAAGCTAAGTTGTCAGAGGCTGAATGGTGTCAAAACAGATATGATCAGTTGAATTTAATCGAGGAGAAACGCATGACCGCTTTATGTCATTGACAACTGTACCAACAAAGGATGAAACAAGCTTTTGACAAGAAAGTTCGTCCTCGGGAAATCCAAGAAGGAGACCTCGTGCTCAAAAGGATCCTATCCTTTCAACCTGACTCTAGGGGCAAATGGACACCTAACTATGAAGGCCCTTATGTCGTCAAGAGAGTATTCTCCGGAGGAGCCTTGATTCTCACAACAATGGACGGTGAGGATTTTCCGCGTCCTGTGAACTCCGATGTAGTCAAGAAATATTTTGTCTAAAAACAAAAGAATAGCTCGGTAAGTCGAAAACCTGAAAGGGCGGCTTAAGCAAAAAAGAGCGTCTCGGTGGACTGAAAACCTGAAAGGGCGGTCCAGGCAAAAATTAGAGACATAAAACAAAAATAGCTACCCTGATAGGTCAAGCATCTGAAGGTGTGACCTATGCAAAAATTAAGGATTAAAAGACAAGGTAACTACATCGGATTGGTCATGATCTACTCAGGACGCATCAATTGTCTGAAGACTCCGAATCGGAAGCATCCGGACAGGGAATTCAAAGTTATTAGGGATACGAGTGGCCATCGTGTTCAATGTACCCTTCCCTTTTATATTTACCCTTTTTAAACTTTGTAAGATTAGTGGAGCCACGCCTTTGGCAGGCTACCACCCCTTTAATAAATTTCATTTCCCAACTTTCTTTACATCTTTTGTCATGTTTCTTTCATTCATTTTTATTCTTGATGATAGTATTTCAAAAAACAAAAAAAAACTTTTCCAAAATTTATTACATGAGTCTTTCATTTTTATCCAATAACAAACACATTCCTTTTCGAACTTGCGAATACTCGGAGTGAACATCAATGTCTATCCTTAAAGCAGATAACGCTTCGCAGGCCAAGCATGGTCAATCGCAAAAAGGAATCCCCCAACAGAATCCTTGGTGAATTAATTAAAAATTCCCCAGTGAGTTAAGAGCCCGAAAGGACCCTTCAGGCAAAAACCGACCAGGGCATAAGCATTCCCGACGGAATCGCCAGTTCTTCTCTCCAGCGAACTAGCACAGTCCCCAATGGACTACCAATTCCCCAGGAAGTCAATATTTGTTCCATTCTCACAAGCCCAATTACCATTGGCATCAAAAGCTGGATATCGATCATGCTTCCAAAATGATCCTTATATCCCCAATGAATTCACGAGCGAAGCCCAATCTTATTGGCATACCCCCAGTGGAGTCTTACATCATCCAAGCCCGACTTTGCTCGGCATTCAAACCATAGTTCCCCAGCATCCCACGTGATGTCTGTCATCCCTCAGGTCAGCATAATTCATGCAGCATATCATAATCATTCATTAGCATGCATTTCACATCAAGGGGCGATTCCTTAACAAACAAGTTGGGTATCCCCAGTACAAATTCATCCCTCACATGACGTCCTCAGTGACAGTCATACATTCATGCATTCATACATATGCATACAGCATGTCATACATGGTTATTTCTAACCATCATGAGTCTCACCAAACAATCGCGAGCAATTCGTGTATTCTTTTTTCCCAGTGTCATCCCCAGTCCTTCTGGTTCAGAGATGTCACCCTTTTACGCCAAGTTGCAATTCAAACGAACAGCTTGCGCGTCTTTTTTGTCAAGTCTTTACGCCAAGTGACAGTTCTTTAATGAACAGCTTGTGCGTACTCCCCAGTGTTGTGCCAAGTGGCAAGTTCTTCAATGAACAGCTTGTGCATTCTTCCTCCCCGATTGAAGGGGCATTTTTTGTAAGGAACGGCTTGCCAGCCGCATCCCCAGTATCGTCAGTGGCAAGTTCGGTAACCATCCGAACAGCTGACATCTTTCGCATTTTATTTCCTGTCGTCAATGGCAAGTTCGGCAACATCCGAACAGTTGACATTTCTTTTCCTGTCGTCAATGGCAAGTTCGGCAACATCCGAACAGTTGACATTTCTTTTCCTGTCGTCAATGGCAAGTTCGGCAACATCCGAACAGTTGACATTTTATTTTTCTGTCATCAATGGCAAGTTCGGCAACATCCGAACAGTTGACATTCTTTTCATTCTTTTGTCGCCAGTGGCCAGTTCGGCAACAACCCGAACAGCTGGCATTTACCTTTTCATTCTTTGTTGTCAGTGGCAGTTCGGTGACCACCCGAATAGCTGACACCTGTCCCCAGTGTGATCTTCCTTTCTATTGTCTTTTGCATCCATAGTTACGTTACAAGCATTCATAACATTTGCATTGCATGCATTTATAGCATTTATAACTCGGAAAAATATTTAGTCAAAAAATGGCGTACTCTATATTTAAGTCCCTTCGGCCCGTCCATTTCAAATCACATTTTCAACCTCCGGGACGAAGAAACTTAAATAGGGGCATCTGTCATACCCTGTTATTTATTTATTTTGGCTATAACTTGCTTATTTTTTTAGAACACAAAAAAAAAGAATGAATTAGAGTAGTGATAAAAGAAAATGTTTTTTTTTTGTATTTTTTATGATTTGGAAGGACAGAGTCCTCTGCCTACGTACCCGTGAGGGATCAAAACCTCGTAGTTCGGGGTAAAAATGTCGTTTGATTTGTTTAGGTGTTTTTTAGTTTTTGAAAAAGGTTTTAAAGATAAAATAAAGGCCAAGTGGCAAAATAAGATTGGTTTGTGTTTTTTTTAATTTTTGAAAATGATTTAAATGTTATTAAAATGGATTAATGGTTATTTAAAGAAAATAAAAGAGAAAAATGGGCACTTGATTGAAAATCAAGGTTTGTTTAGAAAAAGATTTTTTGTGATTTGAGTTTTTGATTATTTGCATGTTTTTGTTGTTTTTGTTTTTAATGAACTAAGACTAAAAAAATATATCAAAAAAAAAAAACTAAACGCGAGGAATTTCCGTGGTGACGTTGGATCACCACGAAATCCTTTGGAAATAAACTAACCTAATATTTTTGTATTTTTTTTGTAAAACGGAAAAAAAGATAAAAGACATAAAGCGGAATAAATAAAGTGTGGGTGTCAGTGCATATTCTCATTTATGACTTTTACATTGTTCCTAAATACATTCTAATAAAAATAAAAATAAAGACAAAATAATAAATAAAAATAAAATTGCAGATGCACTAAAATAATTATGCTAAAGATAAAGGAATAAAAATGCATGAAATGCAAAACAATAAATAAATATGTCACATAAAAGTAAATAAAAAAATGCATGGTATGCTGAATTATGAAGCATTAAAATGAATAATTGGAAAAAATGCATGATGATTAACCTAGAGAAAACTACAAATTGAGAAAATAAAATAAAGTAAAAATAATGAAGAAAATGCAAAAGATAAAAAGAACAATAAGATGAAATGCATGAGAATAAATAAAGGATGAGAAATGCAACAAATAAAAAGAAAATGCAAGAAAAAGAAATAAAACTAATAAATAAAAATAAGAGGAAAAGAGGGGTGCAGTGAGCAGGAAAGGGTTGTAAAGAGGCGGTGCGGTTTTGCGTAGTGGTTGTTTGGTTGTGGGTTTGGCCGTGTGTGGCTTTATGTGGTTGTGGTATGTGGTGGAGGTGGCCGAGTTTGTGGTTTTGATTATGGATGATGATTGATTTTGGTTTTGAGATATGGTTTTTGTGGTTTCGATTTGCTGGGGTTGTGATTAATTTTTGGTTTGGAAATAATTGTGGCTTGTGTACTGATGAGTTTTTCCCTCCTCTTGGTTGTTGGGGTGTGTGCCTTTATATACACATTGGGGTGGACTTTTGACAATAAGGAGACAAGGATTAAATCCCCATCAAATGAGATTAAAGCCATTAAATCACATATGTCAAAGTCATTAAATCACATATGTCAAAGCCATTAAATCAAACATTTGACCTTGACCATTGACCTTGGACTTTGGATAGATTTGATTAGCAATAAAGACCAAAAAAATAACCATTAAGAATAAAAATAAAAACAAAATAGAATAAATGAAAAATAAAATAAAAATAGAAAAATCCGAAAATTAAATAATTAAAAAAGAAAAAGATAAAAAAAACTAAAGTAAAATAAAATAATAATAAAACTGAAAAAAGGTCGCCTTCGGAACCCTAAACGAGGTATTTTAAAATACCTCTCTGCCGAAATTTCGACTGAAACGACGAAAAATTCCGAACCAAAAAGACGAGTAAAAAAGAAATTTTTGGTCAAAAATTGGGGTATGACAGATGCCCCTATTTAAGTCTCTTCGTCCAGAGATTTGAAGATAAAATCTTTGATTCGGCAGGTCGAAGGGACTTAAATACAGAGTACGCCAATTTTGGACCTAAAAAAATGTGAAATGCTCGTGATGCAAATGCAAATGCAAGACGGCGAAGATGACCTAACCGGGGATAAAACAAAACCAAAGGATACCCGAGTTTGTTAAAGCAAGGGATCCGACTCCACTGGGGGGATAACATAGTTTCACTGGGGAAGGGATCATCTATCGTATTGACAGCTGAAGAAGGAAGTATGATATGAGAAAAGATACCGACCACAAGCTGCCTGTTTGTAGGGCTTGCCACTTGAGGTAAAGACGAAAATAAAAGTAACATGCCACTGATGACAAGAAACAAAGGTGAATGTCAGCTGTTCGGGATGTTGCCGAACTTGCCACTGACGACAAGAAATAAAGGGTAAATGCCAACTGTTCGGGTTGTTGCCGAACTGCCATTGACGACAAGAAATAAAGGGTAAATGTCAACTGTTCGGGTTGTTGCCAAACTGCCATCGACGACAAAGAAATAAAGGTAGATGTCAACTGTTCGGGTTGTTGCCGAACTGCCATTGACGACAAAGAAATAAAGGTAGATGTCAACTGTTCGGGTTGTTGCCGAACTGCCATTGACGACAAAGAAATAAAGATAGATGTCAACTGTTCAGGTAGTTGCCGAACTGCCATTGACGACAAGAAGTAAATGTAAATGTCAACTGTTCGGGTTATTGCCGAACTGCCATTGACGACAAAGAAATAAAGGTAGATGTCAACTGTTCGGGTTGGTACCGAACTGCCATTGACGACAAAGAAATAAAGGTAGATGTCAACTGTTCGGGTTGTTGCCGAACTGCCATTGACGACAAGAAGTAAAGGTAGATGTCAACTGTTCGGGTTGTTGCCGAACTGCCATTGACGACAAAGAAATAAAGGTAGATGTCAACTGTTCGGGTTGTTGCCGAACTGCCATTGACGACAAGAAGTAAATGTAGATGCCAACTGTTCGGGTTGTTGCCGAACTGCCATTGACGACAAAGAAATAAAGGTAGATGTCAACTGTTCGGGTTGTTGCCGAACTGCCATTGACGACAAGAAGTAAATGTAAATGTCAACTGTCCGGGTTGTTGCCGAACTGCCATTGACGACAAAGAAATAAAGGTAGATGTCAACTGTTCGGGTTGTTGTCGAACTGCCATTGACGACAAGAAGTAAATGTAGATACCAACTGTTCGGGTTGTTGCCGAACTGCCATTGACGACAAGAAGTAAATGTAAATGTCAACTGTCCGGGTTGTTGCCGAACTGCCATTGACGACAAAGAAATAAAGGTAGATGTCAACTGTTCGGGTTGTTGCCGAACTGCCATTGACGACAAGAAGTAAATGTAAATGTCAACTGTCCGGGTTGTTGCCGAACTGCCATTGACGACAAGAAATAAAGGTACGCACAAGCTGTTCGTTAAAGAACTGCCGCTTGGCATAAAGAGGGTGACATCTTTGGACCAGACACACTGGGGATGACACTTGGGGAAAAAGAGTCACAAATTGTTCAGATTGATGGATATGAAAAGCAGGACTCAGGGTGGTTAATGCAACCATGTATTGAACGATGTTATGCGCATGTTGTGTATGCATGAATGTGTATATGCATGAATGTATGAATGTATGTATGACAATACGACTTGTATGACTGTATGGAGGATTGACTTGTGTGATGGTATGACTGATGGACCTGATGAGACAAGACTGGACAGGTAAGATGGAAAGTGGTCCGACGACGCAGTACAAACACTCAGCAATCTTCATTGGGGATGATGCCATTGGGGACATATCCAAAACATTGACAGGGTAAAGCCCGATGTATGCAACAACCGGTGGGGAGCAAACACTTCCTGGGGGAGACGTGTTAATCCATAGACCTGACAGAAGAACTGGCATTTCTGCGGTCATGCTTATCTTTTTTCTTTTTTTTTGAATCCCTAACTTTTGCCTGGACCGCCCTTTCGGGTTTTCAGTCCACCGAGAATATATTCTTTTTGTATGCCCCTAATTTTTGCCTGGACCGCCCTTTCAGGTTTTCGACCCACCGGGACGCTCATTTTTGCCTAAGCCGCCCTTTCGGGTTTTCGACTTACCGAGCTCTTTTCTTTTTTCTTTCTTTGTTTTTTTTTCAAGCAATCGACCATGTTTAACCTGCAGAGTCTACCCGTTCTTGGGACAGATGTTGACGCACAATTCACTTATTCATGAGTTCAAAGAGAATGTGTTTGTTGTTTATGCTTTCCAAAAATATAAAAAGATTTATAATTTTAAAAAAAGAGTTTTGCTTCAAGTACTACCATTAAAAATAGAAGAAATTTTATAAACAGAATAAACGGGAGTTCCAAGTAAAAGGCACAGGCTCAAATTTATTTAACAGAGTGGTGGCCCGCCAATGGCGTGGCTCCACGGACCTCACAAAGTTTGGAAAATGGTAAATATAAGGGGAAGGTACATTGAACACAATAACCGTTATTCTCCCTAACAACTTTGAATTCCACCGTTTAGATGCTTCCGATTCAGAGTCTTTTTGACCGCTAATGTGCCCCAAGTGAGTCATGGCCAACCTGATGCAGTTACCTTGTCTTTTGATCCTTAACTTTTGCATAGACTGCCCTTTCGGGTTTTCGATCTATCAGGATGATCATTTTTCTGTTTTATGTCTCTAATTTTTGCCTGGACCGCCCTTTCGGGTCTTCAGTCCACCGAGACGCTCATTTTTGCCTAAGCCGCCCTTACGGGTTTTCGACTTACCGAGCTGTTCTTTTATTTTTAGACAAAGTATTTCTTGACTGCAACGGCATTCACAGGACGTGGAAGCTCATCACCATCCATAGTTGTAAGAGTCCTTGCACCATCGGAGAACGCTCTCTTGACGACATATGGGCCTTCGTAATTAGGCGTCCACTTGCCCCTGGAATCAGGTTGGAAAGATAGGATCTTCTTGAGCACAAGACCTCCTTCTTGGAACACACGGGAACTGCCCGTGACACAAAGCATTCATGCGTTTCTCTTCCATCATTCAGCCTCTGATAACTTGGGTTCCATTAAAACTCTCATTGATGGAATCTCAATCTCCACAGGGAGTACTGCTTCTATGCCATACATTAAAGAAGAGGGGGTTGCCCCTGTTGAGGTACACACTGAAGTACGATATCCATGTAAAGCATACGATAACATCCCATGCAAGTCCTTGTAAGTGGTTACCATCTTCTGCACCATCTTTTTGATGTATTTTCTTTCTTTGTTTTTTTCTTTTTGCTTTTGTTCGTTGTTTTTTTTTTGTTTTGCAGCTTCGATGGCACCACTCATCTGGGATTTGAACAGGAATACTGTAATGGTAGTTCTTCGGAACCTAAGTTAATCATTTCGAGTGCTTCTTCATGAGGCTGAATGGCTTTCATGTCATACTAATAACTGATATACCTTTACGGGAATCCCTTCATCCTCCTCCTCTTCGGCTTCGTAAACAGGGAACTCAAAGTCGGGAGAGAGCATAGGGTTACAGTGTTCAACGGGCTTATTGATGTTCGGTCTACATATGATTGATGATTGATTTTAGAAAATGAGTGAAAAATGCAGACCTTTTGAAATTGATTTAAAATAAAATAAAATAAAATATATTTTTTTTGGGTTTTTTGTGTTACCATTTTCCAAGAAAAAGCAGTAAAATAAAAATAAAAAGTCGCGAAAGAAACGACAACTTTTCATTGATAGTGGTAACTTGAAGACAAAAGTAGAGCCCTACATGATTTCACTTTCGTATCGGGCGAAACGAAAGGACTTTTGAAAAGATAAGACAACTAAAACACATTCTTTGGACCCATGAGTAACTGAGGGAATGTCAACAACGATCCAATCGCGGCAAATCCTTCCTTGTGTTTGCATGACCACATCCATTTTCTCTCTTTTGTCTGTACGAGTGTTGTAGGTGCGAGTGGGTTTGTAATGAATGCGTCGGGCCACTTTCTTTGACTGCGGCAGATTGACCTTTGGATAAACAAGACGTGAGACTCGGCTTGAGAAACTATGAATGCGATATGATGCATGATTATGTTTATGCAAAAAGAAAGGTTTGTTATCGAAGGACTTTGTTGAAGTAATTGTAAACATCATGGTTTGAATATTTCATTTGAGCATCAAGGCATTACAAAATAGTTCTTTTTAGGGACCAATTCAAAAGTCCTTTAGTGGAAGCTAGATTTTTTAAAAGAAATCTAAAGGCTCCTAGCTTCCTTAAATTCAACAAATCAGGGCTCTTGAAGGTGTACTTCCTAGTGCTCCTCTATGATGTTTTAAAAAAACTTGTTTAAGTCCTTCGGTAATTGGATGAAAAAAAAAAAGTTTATGAATGAATGCATGCATGCATGATTATGTTAAAGAAGCGGAGAAAACATGGTGAGGTTAAGTCCAAAATGTTGGAGTCAAGGGTAAACACGCCATTTGGTAAGGACTATGGTTTTAAATGTACCTGTATCACGGGTTCTACCAAGTTCCCAAAGTCCTCAACCCCTTCCAAATATCGTCGGGTTACGAGATTGACTCCCGATCCAATAATATTTGTAAGAAAGTCTCGTTTGAGTGTAGTATCGCGTATCAACTAATTCAAGATTACTCTTGGTTAGCCACCGCACTACGTCCTAAAGGCCAAGATGGGTTAAAGGTAACTAAAGGTCCTCAACTTCATAGGTCACTTGAAAATATCAATGCCAAACATGACTTACTCATGCCAACATAATAATACTTCCAAGATTCCTCCATTGAGTGGGGTTATCACATGTGTCACATCCGAAATTTACCCTCGGAAAGCCACTTTGATTATACCACCATCCTATCTTATGTTTCCCTCAAGTCCGGGTGTAGGACTTGTCTCACCACTCACGTAAAAGGAAAAAAACACATATGCACATATTTACACTTTTTTTTTTTTAAGCAAGTTATAGCACAAAATAATTAAATAAATTCAAGTTAGGCTCAACCCTCTTAGGGAAATCCCCAGTGAAGTCGCCATTTCTGTCGCGGTGATTTTCGGATATCCAGCTATTGATTAGCGTTGACTCACTAATTTTACTTCACGACTGAACTTTTAATTTTTTTGAATGAAAAGTGGAAAAAAGTTCTAAATTACCACAATTTTAAAAGATTAGGGTTCGGGGGTTAGTTACGTTTAGGGAAGGTGTTAGCACCCTAAACGTTCGTAGTACTCTACGAGAACCTCTTGATTTTATTTATTTATTTTGGCTATAACTTGCTTATTTTTTTAGAACACAAAAAAAAAGAATGAATTAGAGTAGTGATAAAAGAAAATGTTTTTTTTTTGTATTTTTTATGATTTGGAAGGACAGAGTCCTCTGCCTACGTACCCGTGAGGGATCAAAACCTCGTAGTTCGGGGTAAAAATGTCGTTTGATTTGTTTAGGTGTTTTTTAGTTTTTGAAAAAGGTTTTAAAGATAAAATAAAGGCCAAGTGGCAAAATAAGATTGGTTTGTGTTTTTTTTAATTTTTGAAAATGATTTAAATGTTATTAAAATGGATTAATGGTTATTTAAAGAAAATAAAAGAGAAAAATGGGCACTTGATTGAAAATCAAGGTTTGTTTAGAAAAAGATTTTTTGTGATTTGAGTTTTTGATTATTTGCATGTTTTTGTTGTTTTTGTTTTTAATGAACTAAGACTAAAAAAATATATCAAAAAACAAAAACTAAACGCGAGGAATTTCCGTGGTGACGTTGGATCACCACGAAATCCTTTGGAAATAAACTAACCTAATATTTTTGTATTTTTTTTGTAAAACGGAAAAAAAGATAAAAGACATAAAGCGGAATAAATAAAGTGTGGGTGTCAGTGCATATTCTCATTTATGACTTTTACATTGTTCCTAAATACATTCTAATAAAAATAAAAATAAAGACAAAATAATAAATAAAAATAAAATTGCAGATGCACTAAAATAATTATGCTAAAGATAAAGGAATAAAAATGCATGAAATGCAAAACAATAAATAAATATGTCACATAAAAGTAAATAAAAAAATGCATGGTATGCTGAATTATGAAGCATTAAAATGAATAATTGGAAAAAATGCATGATGATTAACCTAGAGAAAACTACAAATTGAGAAAATAAAATAAAGTAAAAATAATGAAGAAAATGCAAAAGATAAAAAGAACAATAAGATGAAATGCATGAGAATAAATAAAGGATGAGAAATGCAACAAATAAAAAGAAAATGCAAGAAAAAGAAATAAAACTAATAAATAAAAATAAGAGGAAAAGAGGGGTGCAGTGAGCAGGAAAGGGTTGTAAAGAGGCGGTGCGGTTTTGCGTAGTGGTTGTTTGGTTGTGGGTTTGGCCATGTGTGGCTTTATGTGGTTGTGGTATG
Source organism: Medicago ruthenica (assembly GCA_018208015.1). Lineage (NCBI taxonomy): Eukaryota > Viridiplantae > Streptophyta > Magnoliopsida > Fabales > Fabaceae > Medicago > Medicago ruthenica. The sequence continues at coordinate 80,152,906 of CM031377.1, read as the reverse complement.
TGGTGGAGGTGGCCGAGTTTGTGGTTTTGATTATGGATGATGATTGATTTTGGTTTTGAGATATGGTTTTTGTGGTTTCGATTTGCTGGGGTTGTGATTAATTTTTGGTTTGGAAATAATTGTGGCTTGTGTACTGATGAGTTTTTCCCTCCTCTTGGTTGTTGGGGTGTGTGCCTTTATATACACATTGGGGTGGACTTTTGACAATAAGGAGACAAGGATTAAATCCCCATCAAATGAGATTAAAGCCATTAAATCACATATGTCAAAGTCATTAAATCACATATGTCAAAGCCATTAAATCAAACATTTGACCTTGACCTTTGACCTTGGACTTTGGATAGATTTGATTAGCAATAAAGACCAAAAAAATAACCATTAAGAATAAAAATAAAAACAAAATAGAATAAATGAAAAATAAAATAAAAATAGAAAAATCCGAAAATTAAATAATTAAAAAAGAAAAAGATAAAAAAAACTAAAGTAAAATAAAATAATAATAAAACTGAAAAAAGGTCGCCTTCGGAACCCTAAACGAGGTATTTTAAAATACCTCTCTGCCGAAATTTCGTCTGAAACGACGAAAAATTCCGAACCAAAAAGACGAGTAAAAAAGAAATTTTTGGTCAAAAATTGGGGTATGACATACCCCATTTTTTGACTTATATTTTTTATGGGTGTTATATTTTTATTATCTCATTATTTATTTTTTACCTTTTATTATTGCTATAATATTTTATATCATCATCATTATCCTTAATATTATTAATATTATTGTTATTTTATTTTTCTTTAATAATATCATTATTATTTTATTACTATTAGTTTTTATCTTTTAATATTATTAAGTTTTATTTATTATCATCATTTTCATTATTATTGTCATTACTATTTTTATTCATTTTCATTGCCATTTGAATTTTTATCATTTATTATTATTAAGTTTTATTATTATTTATTTCCCCATTTTTACCTTTTATTTTATACAAAAAAATCAAAAAAAGTGAAGTTCGCAGTGCGAACTCACCTTCGCACTGCGACCTCTGCGAAAATTCTGCAGATTTTTATATGGTTGTTTATCTTTTTTGCTTTTAACTACAATTATCATTAGTAGCATTATTACTTGTATTATTGCTATTTTGTGACTGATTTGGTGCAGCAAGGCAAGATTTAATGTGTGACATTAAAGGTAAAAGGAAAGAAGAACTTTCTTCCAACCTCTCATGTGATCAAACAAATTGGCTATCCTTGGTCAGTTTTTGTCCCCCCAAATTGACCCCTCACCCAACCTAAACATGCCAGCCAGCTGCTTGATCCATTTCCTTCCCTTTTTCCCTGCCAAAACCAGTCAATCCCAAGTGGTTTATGTTGCAAAAAAGCTGTGTGACATGCCCTGTTTTGAGCTGGATTTCTTCCCCCACACATAAGCCCACATGCTGATTTTGATTCCCCCAATCTCCCTGTACATGGCAGTACACGTTTTGATTGTTTGACCCCCCAAGATTGCAAGGATTGATCCCAAGAATCATCCCTTTTGCAGCTGCCCTGTTTTACAGTTTTTACCATCATTACCTTCTAGAATCAATGGCATTTGTGGCTGAGATCAGTCAAGACCTTGCCCCTTGGCACAAGGCAAAGCAAGTTCTATCCATTAGCATTAAATGCAAAGTGATCTAGCCTGAGTTTAGCTCATGATCAGCTAGTGTTTTAGGATTTTATTCATCATTGTTCATCATTGCAACGATTTGCATTTATGCCTATAAAAGGAAGGGCAAGGCTTAAGGATCACAGACAAAATTGAACACCTTAAAAACCAGTTAGAAACAGACCAATTCAGAGAGCCAATACACACGAATTTCATACCAAAAATCCCTTGCATTGCAGCACAAAATCAGTCCATCACAAACACTTTGAACCTTGTTCATAACCTTTCACAAAGCAAGCAAGCTACTTCCAGTCTTGTTCAAGCATTGCTAGGAGTTCTGTAAGTCTCCTATAACCTTTCTTTTCTATTGTATATGCTGTTTACATATCTTGCTTTGTCCAATTTTGTTTTGTGAACCAAAACCTCCTTTGAGCCCCAAAAAGGACCTCAAAGGGGCTAAGCTTTAAAACTGTGTTTTTCTATCCTTTTTTCTTCCTTTTTGTCAAGTTTCTTAACCTCCTTTAGGTTCTGAAACTTGCTTAGAAGCAGTTTCTGAACTTCTGTTCAGAAACAGCTTCTGAGTTAAGAAATTCGCATACTTCGCAGAGCCAAGCCTCGCTCGCACTGCGAACACACCAGAACCTGACTTCGCAGAGCCAAGTTCTGGTTGCTCTGCGAAGTATATGAAATTCAGAACATGAATCAGGCATTCAAATGCCAAATTTTTGGGATTCTAGCCCTTGATTCAGAACCTAAAGAGGGTTAAAACCATTTTGGTCCAAACCCAACTCAAAATCATGCACAACTTTGAAGATTTCACAAGTTCGTGCGACAAATTTTGAATAACTTGTGAAACAAGTTATGTTCTTAATATTTTCAAAACCAAGTTTGAGCAACAAGCTAAGTTCGTCTATTTCAAAACAAACTTGAACAACTCTGTTGTTCATGATTTTCAATCTAAACGCGAACTTAAGCCGAGTTTGCTCACTCTTTCTAAACCAAGCTCGAATTGGGCCGAACTTGTGAACTTTCCAACGTTTTGCATGTTTTATGATTGTGTTTGCCATTCAAACTTGAACCAAACTTGTTCTTGAGTTTCAATAACTTAAGCAACAAGTCACGTTCATGATTTTTAATAAAATCGAACAACAAATTTGTTCGTGTTTTCTTTTCTTTTACATGTATCCTTTTAAAGCTTTGGTTCCCTTTGAGATTCCTTAGAGTGACAAAACCAAACTTGAATGAAACGGGAATGGCTTGACGTATGTCTCCCCAAACCTCGATTGCACGAATGCGTGACGTATGTCTCGTCGCTCGGGTAATCGTCATTCCACCCTTGACGCGTCTAGTACGCTAAACTTTCCATTGGCCCCCTTGTGGCCATTTTTACCCTTTTCTTGGCCCTCGTGGTCAATCCGAACCTTTCGCTCCTTGCGCATTTTATTTTTTAACCTTTTCGCGCCTTGCGCGAATTTTTCGCCTCAGTGCGTTTGTCTTTATTTTTAAAACATTTACGCCTAGTGCGAGCTTATCGCCTAGCGTCCATCTTTCACCATTTTAAAACTTTGTACGTCTTCGTACGTTTTTAAAACCTTTGCTCAAGTCCGAGCGTAAAACTTTTTCATCGAATCATTTATTTTCATGCATTGTCGTCAGTGGCCAGCTCGGCAACAACCCGAGCAGCTGACTTTTACTTTCTTGTCGTCAATGGCCAGTTCGGCAACAACCCGAACAGTTGACATTTATTTTCATTACACTTTTTCTTTTTTTTAAACTTTTTCGCTCGGACGCGATCAAACCTTTTTTTAACTAAAACGAATCAACATACAAACGTTTTTCTACCAAAGAACTACGTACGCTTTGAATTCTCCGACTACCGGGAGATACGTAGGAGCAAGATCGACATGTTGTCAAGCCCATTAATAAAAAACTTGTTTTTCCCTTTTCGTTTGTTTTTATCTCTTTCTTTATCCCGCATTATGTCTTTTATATATTTCCTTTTATACATATTTAAACACGCAAGTAAAACATCGAACCATTTTAAAGCCTAAGCCGACTAAGAGGTTCCCGTTGAGTACAACGGATGTGAGGGGTGCTAATACCTTCCCCTCGCATAATCGACTTTCGAACCTAAAATCTTTTCTCAAGGTAATTTAGAACTTTTTTCCTTTTTTCCCCGAAAAATTAAAAGTTCAGTCGTAATTTAGAATTAGTGATTCAAAGCTTCCCCAATAGCTTGACATCCGAAATTCGACGCGACACAAGTATTTGACAATTCTCTTCAAATCAATTTGATAAGATTCTTTTGGACAAGATTGAAATCTTGTAGATAACCTTATTGTAAAGACAATGTCGGGTCTACTTGCAGTTAAGTATAGAATCATCCAATTATGCATATAAATTCTTTTTCATAGACAGCTTTTACATTCCCATCTATGTCAATATCAAGTGGTGGATGCATAAGAGTTGTCATGATCTTTGTTTCATTCATATTGAACTTAATTTTACCAAATCCTTGACACATTTTTCTTGACTATTGAAGATGCCATTATTATGTTGCTTGATTTGCAAGTCAAGAAAAAAAAATTGAGTTCTCCTATCATACTCATCTCAAATTCAATTAGCATAAGGTCAAAAAATTAATTACACATGTTTTCATTAGTTGAACCAAAAATAATATCATCAACATAGACATGTACTATAGACATATCAAATTGACTTGATTTTCTAAAAAGTGTTGTGTCAATTTGTTCTCTAGAAAAAAATATTTTCTTTTAAAAAAGAGCTCAATCTCTCATACCAATTCCTAGGAGCTTATTTGAGACCATATAAAGCTTTGGTAATTAAGTTTCAAAATATGATTTGACTTTTCTTTGTTGATAAAACTAGGACGTTGATGTACACAGACTTCGTTATTTAGAAATGCATTGAAAAATTCACTTTGGACGTCCATTTGAAAAAGTTTAATGCTTTTATGAGTAGCATATGCATGTAAGATTATGATAACTTCTAACCTTACCAATGCAAATGTTTCATCATAGTTAATACCTTCCTGTTGATTATAACCTTCAACCACAAGTCTTGTCTTGTTTCTGACCACCTTACAATCTTCATCAAATTTGTTTCTAAACACCCATCTAGTTTCTGTAATGGTATCACTTTGAGGATTATGACAAAGGTTCCAAACATGGTTCTTGTCAAACAATGATATATCGTTTTGCATTTCCCTCAATGCAAGATTCATCTATGAATATGGAAATGGAAGAGAAAAGTTTGCCAACTCATATAAGGATATAACAATCACACACAAAAATATGGAAATAAGAAATATTTTTTTAATTCTTTAATTTATCTTTTCCATACCGTTTATTAAGGACAATTTTATAAAACAACTCATAATATCTCTTTCCCACACAAAATTAATTATATTTCTTAATACGTGTGAAACACCTAAAACGTTATACAATTTGGGACGGAGGGAGTAACTATCAATATTTAACGATCATCAAATAAAACTATCTAATGAACATCATCAAAATACAAACCTATAACTACACATAACTTCAAAAGAAGCATTCGTCACCCCCATCAAATTTGAATCCTGAAAACATTCCCAACTCTACAGACCTCTTCATTAGTTGATTAAAGCCTTCAACTTCTATAAGAAAGAGAAATGGCGATAATGGATCGCCTTGTCTTAAACCACGACATACTAGATTGACAGCGCCGACGCCGTGACTTCCGTTGCTGGGTATTCATCATAACGGCGCTGATAGAAACAAAACCTAACATGTTGGAATTGAGTATTAATGTTATTGAATTTCAAATTGGAAATTTTGCCCAAAATATTATCCTATTTGAGCAGTGTAATATTAATTTTGTTCAATGCACGGAAAGAAATTTGTGAAAAGAATCCACATTTGGTACGATTTACAATTTGTCATTGTTGGTTATAAAACAACAATTTTTAATAATAAATTACAAACAACAATTTTTAACAATAAATTACACTTAAGAAATTATCATACATTAATGTTGCATATATATCAATATAAAGATAAGTTTAACATCAACAGACATCAATACAATAACTCATAAATATCAATTGAGTTTTAGCATTCTGCAATAAGTACAATAAACAAACAAGTTCCAATAAGCTGCAATATTTTTCTTCATAGCATTATGCCAGATGTGTTTGAAGTTCAGGTTGTAGATCTACAATTCAAAATGAACCAATTTAAACAATAGATCGAAATGAAAGACGGAAAAAATAGAACAGAAACACAAAGTAAATCATGTGAAGTGTTTCATTATTCTCAAGTTTATAGCATCTTATAACATGCCAACAAGTTGCAAACTGTAGTACCTGGAACTATGAGATATAGATATGTACTGCAGTGGTAATTTCATAATAGAGTTTTCCCCATTGTCAAGTTTCCAAAGCTCATTTTATTCATTTTCAGATTCATTAGTAAAGCAAAACTTTTAGAATAGATTCATTTTCATAATAGAGTTTTCCCTAAATCAGAACTGGATGCATCAGACTTTGTGATCAGATTTACAGAATATTGTTGTGTTGCATCGTTATTGTCGCTACTAAAGCAAAACTTTTCCAGATAAGTGTCAATACATCCTAAACAAACAGATTCTAACTCAGAAGATAAAATAACATCATACCAGATGCACAACTAAGATACAATAAACAATTAAAATCTATGGTTCTTTCAATAATTTCATCTAGATAGAGAAACAAATCCTTAAGAAAGATAAGGAATATAATTGCAACATGCAAACCAACGAAAAAAACAATGTGTCATTACAAAGATATACCAAAAATGGAATAGTATAGTATAATTCAATAAAAAAAGATAAATGTTCAATTGTGATATGAAAAGATCTATTGTAGCTCTTAGGTGGTTAATATTAGTGTAGCATTAACTGAAGAAAAAATACACGACACTCTTGAAGTCATAACTTGTCAATAAAAAAAAAAGAGATTCTACGTATCCAACTGCTGAGAGTTTGGTTTGGAATAATTCCATGGCAAGCAATATCAGTTTAGAAAACTCAAAACAAACTCAATTGCAGAATTCAAAAAGGGGAAACAAGAGGAAGATATGATAGATATGTAACGAAAATAGCGCAGAAAACATTTAGAAATAAGTTGTAATGTAAGGTGGCTTCTAGGGTGAGGGTTCAATTAAGTCCCTCACCGGTTGAACCCAACAATAATACCGTTAGATATATTTGATGGTCCCAATTTGTTAGAGATAAAAATGAGAACATCTACACATTCCCACACAATCTTACTCAACCTCTCAAGAGTGAATGCCTAATTCTCAAGAGTGAAGTCATATCTCTTTGTGAAAAAACAAACAAATTAGATTCTATTATGATGAAATAAAACAAATCTGCGCAGCAGGCAGGTGATACTTGAATTGGTGTGATAAGAACAAGAAGAATATTCACTATCTGTTGAATTGCAAAATCATTATATGGTTAAAATTAAATATATATATATATAGATAACTGAGTTCTAAACAGGTATTCGGAACCGTTGGTTGATTCACCATATCTATGGCAAAGTTTTAAAGTAAAGGAAATAATCACACAATTGAAACCATGTCAAAACCAAGTACATAAATTGAAATAAATATTATGTTGGAGAAAAACTTACTTTCAACCGGTTGAAACCAGACTTTCGACATAATCCTTGATAGAGAACCAACATATCATATTGTTAACTTTAGATTTCAGTACTCTATTAGTTCTCAAGTTATAGAGAATTGCTTGGTTATGTAGGCGGCTTACGAATACCAATGTATCACCATCTTCAGAAAGATGCAATGGCTTTAATTTCAACCACGAGTAAACAACTCTTGAATTTAAATTCATTCGAAGATTGTGATAGCTAAATGTAAAGAATTGAGTCCAAGACCGGTCATCTCCAAATTCAGTCATCTTCCATATAACAAAATCTGTTCCGTTGAAATCATGAGAAAAGCAGAAGGAGTTCATCAACACACAAACACTTGATAAATGTGTCGACTTGTCAGCACCTGGAGGGAGCATCAACTTTGTGTATGTCTCAGTCCCTAGATGTAGTGAAATAATCACAAATTCATGAATAACAGTAGTATTGGAAGGAATCTGATTGCGTGCCAACCAGTTAACAGTGCAATTGAATTGTACACCATCATACATTCTCCAATAAGAATAGAGAAGCTGAAGAGGCACAAGAGATAAAGTTTGTATAGTTCTCCAAACATTATCACCCAAAGTAAAAATGCTCACCTCAACCACAGGGTTGCTGACGTTGTTATTATAATGCAAGGCCACAACCTTATAAGTGTCGGTTGAATTATCATAACAAAACACGAACCTCCAAGAATTCGATTCATAATTGAAATCTTGAAAACAAGCTGATCTATCAGATATTTTCCTGGTGGCGGGGTTCCAGAAACGGAGCCAGATGGAGTAATTATTGAGTGCGACATAAGAATAACCGAACAAGCAGACCAATCCATTGCATGAACCAATAACTTCACGACAATCTTTGTCATGCAATAGATAATAAGGATCCTTAGGAAAGGTGATATGATGGTTATCTAATAAACGACCAGCAGGAAAAGGTACGAAACAGTAATCATCATCATCAAATGTGGGTGTCTCGTAAGAGACTAACGAGAAGTGCGGTGTAACACCCATACTAACTTTAACTAGTATATTAGCATGTGCATTAAACTGATACTGGATACATTAAAATTTACAATAATTAATATATATACAAACCTCTGAATGAGTACAAAATTGCTCGTTTACATAAATATCCAAATGTCAGATACAATTACTCTTTCATATACATATATAAAATCTATCAACCTCCTGAGCTTGCCATGACGAGCATCTGCACTCCATCCAGCATCTTCCTGAAGATCTTCATGAACATCTCTTGCTAACCTATGAACCTGCACCAGAAGGATTGGGGTGAGACATAACGTCTCAGTGAGCTCCGGCCCAACCTACTGTTGGCAACCACGGGGGAAACCTAGGGTCGCCGTGCCTACTCTTAGCGATCTTGGGGATACCTACGACCGCTGTCATTCTTTACATTTATCGCGATCAAGGGGAAAACCTAGGATCGCTTCATCGTCTTATCTCATGCATAACATGTTCCATTCTAAATCTTAGACTTATACGTAGTGATCTTGGGGACATCCTATGATCACATCTCGTTCACTAGGAACTAATCATCATATCTCGTATTACATATAAAATATACATATTCATTTTCATATTCGTATCATCTTTTCATATCATAAAGTTAGAAGTTAACGTTGAACAAACAATCATTATCTTGGTTCATTTTACGGAGTGCATCCGGGTGGAGTAACCCCGAAGTACATCTCCCATCATACCGGTGAAATTCCTATCATATCAGGCTAACACCGGACTCCTCTTATCTTTGTGTAGGCAACCCTCTCGGTGAAGCCCCATCCGGCATAATCCGGAGCCTGCTGGACACATCTTGCATGTAGACAACCCTCTCGGAGAAGTCCCATCCGGCGTAACCCGGAGCCTGCTGGACATGCTTAATCTTTTAACATACGTGTGGACAATCCTCTCGGAAGAGTCCCATCCGGCGAATCCCGGAGTCTGATGAACACGTTTAACATCGTCTTATAAATTACGTGTGGATAGCCCTTTCGGAGAAATCCCATCCGGCATAATCCGGAGTCTGATGAACACGTTATCATATTTGTTATCATTAAGTTTCTTACTTAAGTTCGTATGTATATCTTGTTCATTCATATTCTTGTACATATCTAAAGCATTCTCTAAAGCTTAACCTATTAGAGGTTCTTAACTATAAGCATAGTATCATTCTTGTGCTTAGTACATGATAAGTACCATCTTAATTCTCTCTAACCTATATTAGGTTTCAAAACTTGAATACCATATCTTTCTTAGCTTGCTCGTACTTAATTGAGTATTTGAAAAATGCCTAATAAGGGACAAGCTCAACACTAGCTCTTATTCTTCTCTATAATGTCTTGTGGATTAAGGCATCCATCCTCTCAACCTTGTGCTCTATAATAATGATCTAAACATTCTCAAGGAAAGGTCTTTAGATGCTTAATCTTTAGATGCTTAATAGCAATGCTTAACCATTACATGTTGTTCCTTGAGCCCGAAGCAATATTGGATAGCCGAAACGGTGCAAGTAAAGTTGAAAAACAACATAATCCTGTCCCCTTCAAAATTGTGACACGATTTTGGAATCGTGTCACGATTCCATGCCCAGAATTCGTGTTGGTTTCTGCCTGTAAAATCGTGACACGCTGGTAAAATCGTGACACGATTTTACCAGCAGTTGGACAGCATAGGGCTAGTTCAAAACATGTTTTCCACCCTTTTTTGGTCTATCCAATCATGCCCAAGCATCTTACAACTTTAAAGGATCATTTCTAATGCATATCAACATATCACAACATGTAATGATCAAGGATTACTCATGACATATAATTAGGGTACTAAAATTGTAAACTTTGCTCAAGTGCTAAATACTCATGAATATTCATCAAAGTGGGTTCTATAACCCCTAGGGAGCTCACCTCAACCATGCTAGCTTCCTTTCCAAGCTTTCCCTTGCTTCCTACTCCAACCTTAGCTTTGGTCTTTCCTTCCTCTTAATTCTTCCTTGTTCTCTTCTTTCCTTCCCCTTGTTCTAAGCTTCCAAGCCAAGCTTACTTTGCAAGATTCCTCACAAGAACTTGAATGAAGTTTGATGGATTGTGGCAATAGAGTGAAGGGGCGTGTGAGCTAGAGGGGAAAAGAGGGGGAGAGAGCTGATTTTGAGTGAGTGAAAGAAGAAAGAAATAAACAAGAAAATATCTTGTTTTCATTTTAAACAATCCTCTCTTCCCACATATTTACCATAATGCCATTGCTTAGTATTCACAGAATTGCCATGCTTCTTAAACGACTTCTAACACTGTTAACTGATACTTATAAGCGGAATACTACACTTGCCATATAAATAAACCCATTAACTGACAATTTACCAAATTGTCCCTTGCTTAAAACATTGCTGATACATCGTCTCAATATTAACAAATATTCGAGTCTTAGGTGGGATGTTACAATCTACCCCCCTTAAAGAAATTTCGTCCTCGAAATTTAGAATCCACTATCATATAAGAATTAATCTCTCCTAATACTTCCTTCATTAGCCAAAACTCCAGTTCGTCTTACTTATCGAAATCCTCAGATGTCAACTCTATAAGTCGAATGTATTCGACAATCTTCCCGTTATCTGAAGCTCTTGATGAGCATTACTCTTTCCTTGCGTAATAGAATATGAGGTTATCCGAACCATCGTGTCCAACTTGATGACTATATCCTTGTTCATACACTTCTTGCAACCCAAACTAGAGTTATCCAATCCTGACACCTACGCTGAACCTTATAATTTCGTCATAGTCCGCGTAATCTTACTTAGACGACATTGGACTTTCTTATTATCTTCGACGATTCCATTCAATTCTTATATTCGATCTTTGCCTTATACAACGGCATCCTACATTTATGGTTTTACCATAAATATACCATCCTTTAATGAGGATAAAACTACCGCACTACCTCCATTATACAAATACAAGGAGGAGGCATCCTGGTGTGTTACTTTCCATAATCTTCATCATTGCTTCCACTACGGAATTCCTCAAGGGCTCGTGAAAACTTACTGATTACCTGCGTTCTGCTTCGATTGATCTATGACGTTACTTATCTTAATAACTTAGGAATCATTCTTCATACTAGGAGTTTGCCAATCTCCCATCGTTCTTGTCCCCACTTATTCTCGTTTTCTTGTCGTAGCATAAATGTTTTCTACATCGATAATCCCAAACTTATAGGAGTTCAGTCCGTGTGATGAGTGGCTTAGGTCGTCTCACATGTCATTATATAATATATTTCACAACATACAACTTATATACATAAGCGAGCACGTGTACACTATACATTACCTCATCTTTGTCTGAATAACGGGACATCATTCTTAACCTTAACATATTTGAGATACTACCACATCAATTGGGAATCTTTTCTTACTCTTAACTCATTTCGTAACATCCGGGATTTGCCTTTCAACTGGCTTGCGAGGTTTGCCCCGCCAATGTTACTCATGTTTATTCTTAAGTATACAACAACCTATAATGTAAATTCATGGTTACAATCCACTGGCATCACAAACTTATTTCTCGTCTTGGACGTCGAATTCAAGATTCTTATTTTCAACGGAAAACTCTACTCGATTGCTACCCAAAAGCACACTCAGTCTTTAATCCTTTAGTCATGACCTGAAATTACGCAGCCCTTTACCGTGAATTACGAATAACTTTTAATCTACGTAAAAGTTCTCCTTCCCTTACTAGTGAACATTAAGTTCAAGACTTCCGAAATCTTCGGTTAATATAGGTTAACATGACACGGTTACAACATGGAATTAAACTCACTCGCCACTGCATTGTCGTATCTGGTCAAGGCCTCTATTCAAATATTTCATTCCTCATGGATTTCGAGGTTTAAGGTGTTCATCAACTTAACTCCCATAACTTTCTATTAGAACTCATGATATGTTCAAATCGCTCATACTTACTACTATCCCATATAATAAGAATTAAGCACTTTACATCTTCTCATACTCTAAGCCTCAGCTTGGCGTTGTTCATTATATCATTCTTGGGTTACCACTCCGCTGCGCCACTCTGATCTTTAACACTCGAGTTAGCATCGGAGGAAAACTTCACTATTGTCACATAAAATTCCATCGGTCAATCATTTAACTCTATCACTTTGTAATCACTGTAACAAATTTGTCTGACGTTACCATTTCTCTTGGTCAGCTCTTCATGTAAAATCATTAAACATTGCAGAAACCCGACTGTAAATATATCTGAGGCAGCTTAAATTCATGTACATTCATTTGTGGCAACTTCTCTAAACACTTATGGCTTCTGCAGGTTCATACCTTTTCGTTTGAGTCTTATTACTATTCGCTCTTTCTTTATCCGTAATAATTTCATATCCATAATCTTTTCCGGGACAACTTCGGTCTCCTTAGTTCTATCATGTCCCTTAAGTCACTCTTGAGTTTCTACAGAACAATCCGTCCTAAAAAGTTCCAAATTCTCACCGGTTCTCTAGAACGCCCAACATAGGGTGCGTTCCTTCGAGTCCGATTAGTCGATCTTAAACTTTTGCACATTATCATGATCTATTGGATTCCTCCAGTAACTCCTTATTGTATTCACAAATCCAATCTATACCTTATTACTGCCCTTGGAACTTCCGACACAGTGTGATCTCTTTCAGCTTCTAAAATATTCATGGAAGAAACTCTTCGTTAAAAAAAAACATGCCACGCCTATACATTAATCCTCATCTTAACATTTCATATGAAAGACGATCCCCCGTATAATAAAATCTCAACATAGTTTCTCGGCTGAAGTTCCGATCATCCTTCAAAGCTGGTCTACTTTAATCTTGTGTTATCTTAACTTGCATTCTTCAACCAATCCAGGAAATTCAATACGGTTCATCCAATCAAGAGTGTTCAACTCAATTCGTCCATCAGTACATTAAATTCCAATCTAGCTTAACTTGTTTCTAATCTTCTTACCATTAGGATACATCCAAAAATTTGATTCATGCTTTGACATGCAACGAGTCTTATTATTATTACACTTATTCATCCATCTTAGTTCTTAGGCTGCATATCATCTCCTCTTCTTATTTCACCAATCTGGTTCAGGAGACGTGGCTGATCTGATGGGGGTCAAACTTACTTGCGATTCATACTCATTAACCACACTTGAGTGGTTAGTTTCATCTGTCCAAATAACTCACGTAATCCATAATTAATTCTCTTAACTGTCCAGACATTAAAATCTCATCCGTTCAAGTTCGATTCTTCAACACTCAATCTTTATTGAGAATCAGAGGTTTCAACAACTGACCGGTAATTTTTCAACTCTGTACTCAGAATTGTTACTTAGTCCACACTTCACTTTAACTTCTCAAATTGCGGTTCCCATTAAGGTTCCACGTCATTCCTTAGAGCCTTCCATGATTCCTTAATCCCTATGTCTCCCGCAGACGAGGCATCGTCCTATGTCTCCCGCAGACGAGGCATCATCCAACGATGCGTCCAACTGGGTTAAGGCTCTTCACCTTATTCTTAAATATTTCTGACATTCCTGAAACTCTGCCATAAACAGACTTAGTCACTTTACTGTTCGATGGCCACCATTTGGCGTTGATTACTTCTTCGCCCTTCATAAACTTCATTCCACCTTGGTCACATTCAGCTCTCGGACATTTATCCTAACTGTCATATACTAGACTGAGTTGATCAGGCTCAACTAGATGTGACCTTTAGAACAATATCCGGAACCCAATGGTCCCACTACTTTTATTGAAACTTTAATGACCCAAGGCACGGTCTGAATCGACCTGCTCTGATACCAATTGTAACACCCATACTAACTTTAACTAGTATATTAGCATGTGCATTAAACTGATACTGGATACATTAAAATTTACAATAATTAATATATATACAAACCTCTGAATGAGTACAAAATTGCTCGTTTACATAAATATCCAAATGTCAGATACAATTACTCTTTCATATACATATATAAAATCTATCAACCTCCTGAGCTTGCCATGACGAGCATCTGCACTCCATCCAGCATCTTCCTGAAGATCTTCATGAACATCTCTTGCTAACCTATGAACCTGCACCAGAAGGATTGGGGTGAGACATAACGTCTCAGTGAGCTCCGGCCCAACCTACTGTTGGCAACCACGGGGGAAACCTAGGGTCGCCGTGCCTACTCTTAGCGATCTTGGGGATACCTACGACCGCTGTCATTCTTTACATTTATCGCGATCAAGGGGAAAACCTAGGATCGCTTCATCGTCTTATCTCATGCATAACATGTTCCATTCTAAATCTTAGACTTATACGTAGTGATCTTGGGGACATCCTATGATCACATCTCGTTCACTAGGAACTAATCATCATATCTCGTATTACATATAAAATATACATATTCATTTTCATATTCGTATCATCTTTTCATATCATAAAGTTAGAAGTTAGCGTTGAACAAACAATCATTATCTTGGTTCATTTTACGGAGTGCATCCGGGTGGAGTAATCCCGAAGTACATCTCCCATCATACCGATGAAATTCCTATCATATCAGGCTAACACCGGACTCCTCTTATCTTTGTGTAGGCAACCCTCTCGGTGAAGCCCCATCCGGCATAATCCGGAGCCTGCTGGACACATCTTGCATGTAGACAACCCTCTCGGAGAAGTCCCATCCGGCGTAACCTGGAGCCTGCTGGACATGCTTAATCTTTTAACATACGTGTGGACAATCCTCTCGGAAGAGTCCCATCCGGCGAATCCCGGAGTCTGATGAACACGTTTAACATCGTCTTATAAATTACGTGTGGATAGCCCTTTCGGAGAAATCCCATCCGGCATAATCCGGAGTCTGATGAACACGTTATCATATTTGTTATCATTAAGTTTCTTACTTAAGTTCGTATGTATATCTTGTTCATTCATATTCTTGTACATATCTAAAGCATTCTCTAAAGCTTAACCTATTAGAGGTTCTTAACTATAAGCATAGTATCATTCTTGTGCTTAGTACATGATAAGTACCATCTTAATTCTCTCTAACCTATATTAGGTTTCAAAACTTGAATACCATATCTTTCTTAGCTTGCTCGTACTTAATTGAGTATTTGAAAAATGCCTAATAAGGGACAAGCTCAACACTAGCTCTTATTCTTCTCTATAATGTCTTGTGGATTAAGGCATCCATCCTCTCAACCTTGTGCTCTATAATAATGATCTAAACATTCTCAAGGAAAGGTCTTTAGATGCTTAATCTTTAGATGCTTAATAGCAATGCTTAACCATTACATGTTGTTCCTTGAGCCCGAAGCAGTATTGGATAGCCGAAACGGTGCAAGTAAAGTTGAAAAACAACATAATCCTGTCCCCTTCAAAATCGTGACACGATTTTGGAATCGTGTCACGATTCCATGCCCAGAATTCGTGTTGGTTTCTGCCTGTAAAATCGTGACACGCTGGTAAAATCGTGACACGATTTTACCAGCAGTTGGACAGCATAGGGCTAGTTCAAAACATGTTTTCCACCCTTTTTTGGTCTATCCAATCATGCCCAAGCATCTTACAACTTTAAAGGATCATTTCTAATGCATATCAACATATCACAACATGTAATGATCAATGATTACTCATGACATATAATTAGGGTACTAAAATTGTAAACTTTGCTCAAGTGCTAAATACTCATGAATATTCATCAAAGTGGGTTCTATAACCCCTAGGGAGCTCACCTCAACCATGCTAGCTTCCTTTCCAAGCTTTCCCTTGCTTCCTACTCCAACCTTAGCTTTGGTCTTTCCTTCCTCTTAATTCTTCCTTGTTCTCTTCTTTCCTTCCCCTTGTTCTAAGCTTCCAAGCCAAGCTTGCTTTGCAAGATTCCTCACAAGAACTTGAATGAAGTTTGATGGATTGTGGCAATAGAGTGAAGGGGCGTGTGAGCTAGAGGGGAAAAGAGGGGGAGAGAGCTGATTTTGAGTGAGTGAAAGAAGAAAGAAATAAACAAGAAAATATCTTGTTTTCATTTTAAACAATCCTCTCTTCCCACATATTTACCATAATGCCATTGCTTAGTATTCACAGAATTGCCATGCTTCTTAAACGACTTCTAACACTGTTAACTGATACTTATAAGCGGAATACTACACTTGCCATATAAATAAACCCATTAACTGACAATTTACCAAATTGTCCCTTGCTTAAAACATTGCTGATACATCGTCTCAATATTAACAAATATTCGAGTCTTAGGTGGGATGTTACATGCGGGTTTCGTGCAGATCTATTGAGGTGCATTTTGACGAATTTAGGATCGAAGATAATAGTGTTACAAGACTTACTCACACACTTGATCTGCATCAAAGATCTTACTGGAAGCCATGATAAGAAGGGATTGATTGTTAAACTTAATTGATCCATCGGTCCCTTAACTTTATTTAGGATCTTAATTGATCCATCGGTCCCTTAACTTTATTGATTGTTACGAAATAGTCTCATAACTAAAAAACGTCTCAAAGTAGTCCCTTAAGTTTTCTGCCGTTATAGGTTTTTGTCCATTCCGTCAGTTTTTAACCAAAAATGTCTAAGGTAGATCAATATTCTAGTTGGTTCATCATAGACCTTATATTAAACTTTTAATTTTAACTCTTTGACCTTTTATTTAAAAAGATGACAATTGGATTGTTCAAGTCTATTGTATCTTACGATATATCATCAACCCTTAAAATTTTTTCCCTTTCTTCATCTTCTTCTTTCCACCACTTCTTCATCTTCATATAAATTCATCAAAATTCATACAATATCCCAAGAAAAAAAATTCAAAAAAAAATCCAACATTTAGCACAATAAATAAAACCCATATTCAACATCAATTTATCCCTTCAACATCATGAATTCATGGCTTCAACAAATTCAACAGAACAAATAAAACTCAGTTTCTTAATCAAAATCCTTAACCCAAATTCGAAATTCTCAACCAAGATCTGAAAACCTAAATTTTTGTGTGTTTGAACCATTACCCTCTTAACTCACAATTATTACACAATTAATACAAATAAATCACCTTGAATCATGCTTTGCATAGAACACAAAACCCAGATGCCAAAAGAGCTAAAAATCACAAAAATAAAAAAAAACTTTGTGATTGTTTTCATTGAGTTTGTGTTTTAGAGAAAAGTGTCAAAAGGAGGCAGAGAAAAAAAAATCAAAAGGGTGTTTTGGAATACTGGGTATTTGAATTCGTCCTCCTTCATTTCTGTCTTTGAGTTAGGTAATGAATTAATAGGAGAATTTAACTGAACGACCCTTTTGAATTGTTGTTCATGGATTTGGAATTTAGGTTTTGCCATTTTACTAAAATTCGAAGGAATCTCTGGTTGTTTGGGAGGGGGCGTGAGTCGAAGAGGAAATGTTTGGGTTGAGGAAGTAGGGTGAAGAGGGAAGAAGAAGCAGAAGCAGAAGCAGAATGTGTTTGAAGGGTAAAGAGGGAGGATTTTGGGTTTATGGAATTTTAGAATTTGGGAAGAAACACGTTTGAGAATACTATGATTAGCCTGTGCGGAAACTGTTTTTCAAAATTATTTTTACAAATCGATATGACTTTGGGCCATGAGATTGAGAATAATATTAGAACATTGCTTTTCCCACTTCAAAGAAGGCTAAAACACACCAGTAAATGATGATTTTACCCCGCGACAGTTAACTGCCGATGGGATTGTGCATCGGCAGTTAACTGTCGCTGTATCCATCGGCAGTTAACAACTGATGGTACCATCGGCAGTTAACTGCCGCTGTGGGCAATTATGCAGAACAGAACCTGCTATTTTTGCAAGCAAGCCATTTTTCGGCCGATTTATTACCTGTAATCCAAAACAGCAATTCCAAAGGCAGTACAAATCATACATCAATTATAATCATTCATAAAGCAAGAACATTACATAATCTTTCACAATTGACCAAAATAAAATCAATTCGACATTTAGTTAAAATTACATGAATGTTTGAAATTCACCAAAAACATAAATAGTGTTTGACATTCAACAACAGATTACATAATATTACATGAAATATCTACCGACATTCGTTGCACATACAGTTGGAACGAACACAAAGATATAATACATTATTTTCAACAAAATGCCTAAACATAAATCCAACGTCACTATCGTCACGAATAAGCCGAGGCCAATAGACCGTTTTCCACATGTCTTCATCTTTATCTGCCCCCAGGTCATAAATTGGCATCTGAGCAAATACATGACATGTATGATGATTTTCACCAACATGGAGAAAATAACTGTTAAGTTGTGCCTTCAACTCATCCATAGTGTCGGTCGGAGTTAGAAAAACCTTAATTGTCTTTTTGAAAGCAGAGTACCGGACATGAGCTTCAATTTGTGCAACCTCAGACATGTTTAACTTCACAAAAGTTTATGAAATATCAAACATCAGAATAATATTAAATTAAACGTAATAACCAATAAATATATCAAATGCGGAAACATTATAACCAATAACAAAGCAGGTGCATATTCGACCACATAAAAGTTATATATTTATATATATTAATATGTTAGTTATATATTGGCCACAAAAAATTGGCGTTACAATATCGACCACAAAAAATATGTCGGTGTAATATCGACCAAAAAAAAGGATGAACACCGACAAAAACAAAAAATTAGTCATATCGCATCAAGTCAATTTGAACCATCATCATCTTCCGCAATAACTTGAAATTCTTGCTTTGCTTTTTCAGGAGTGTCACACACAATTGGATTGGCTTGGTTTGACTTTTTTGGTGGGAGCGGATTCTCTCTTTTCTCAATGTTCATTAGGTCTCGGAACCTAGCTTGTTGATCCAAAAACTCAAATTCCCAAGCCGATGCCTCTTCACTTCTGTGTATGTTCCACTTCGTAGATGATGGAGGTAATGGACAACCATCTTTCAAAAAACAAGAACAAAATGTGAAATTCCTGGCAACCTGACTGACAGATGTTGTGCACAATGTTGGCACAACTCTCCGAGCACCTGTCTACTCAGAACTACAATTAAAATAACGCAGCGTAACAAAGCACAAATTAAAAGGAACACAGCGGAAATATAAAGTACACAGTGAGTTTGTTAACCCAGTTCGGAGCAACTCTCCTACTCTGGGGGATACCAATCCAGGAATGAATCCACTATTATAGTTCTAGTGAAAAGACCAACGCAGACACACTACTTGACTTTGCACCAAGACCCTACTAGTGTCAACTCTATCTAGGAACTCCTAGATATGAGACCCCGTCTCAATTCCTACCAACAGCACAAACAGTATTGTTATCAACTACGCAAAACACAACCAAGAGAAACACACTCTAATAACACATACTCACTCCGTACTTAAAAGCTTAGGAGCAGCTTACAATTACAACTCAAACAAACTCAGTCCTTAGCTTGAATCAGGGAGATACAAGCAAGGCTCACAATTAACAAAAGAAACCCTAAAAACCTTAAACACACGCTTTGCTAACACACACGGTTTTTTGTTACCCTACTAGGGTTTGTCTTCACAAATATATAACACTGAGATAGCACGGTTTTGGGCTTCAAAAAAGAGCGTGGACATTGTCCGGTCCAGCTGAAAAAATCTTCTAGAAATAATAAAAAAACTTCCAAATATAGAATGATATCTTGTGGAAAAAATACCAAGGCAAATAAAACTTCAAGCAAATCTTCAATCAGATACACGTGCCTTGATCAGCAAGCTAGAGGAAAATAAACTTCAAGCAAATCTTTGGAAGATTGCGTACAAAAAATAAAGCGCTAGCTGGCGCGAAAAGCACAAGTCACATAATGCTGTTCCATATGCTACAGCATCTGTCCCAGCATCTGGCTAGTAGATGTTTTTGCAAAATGTAGCCAATCTACAAAAACCCAACAATCTCCCCCTTTGGCAAAATTTTGGCTAAAACACTCTAGAGCCAGTTCCTTGGGAGATACACAGATAAGTTTCCTTCACGTCAACATAGGCACACAACAAGGAAAGAAAATATCGTAGCACATAGTGAGATTACTTCCAAGGGAGCAATTTGGACAAAGATAACTTGCAAGTAGTATCAGAGGCATGCACCAGATAACACAAACATCTAGCCTCATAGGAACAACTAGAGAGAAATAAACTCTCATATAGTGGATTCACATAGAGAAGGGAAAAAATAAATTTCCACACACCAAAAAAAACTTAACAGCTCCCCCTCAAAAACATGTACCAGTACTCCCCCTCAACATATACGGCACTCCCCCTCAACACATGTAACATAATCATGCACACAACCAGCCAAGATAATATAAGCTATAAGCTACACACATGCACATGCACATTGCCATCTACTCCCCCTTTTTAGCCATAAATTCTGACAAATAACAGATAGTGCATACTCATAGAAAGTGCATAGAAACCATAGAGAGTGCATATTACAGACCAGAAGCACACACGGTGCATAAGAAATTCAGGGCATAGCCCAGTCACCAACAAAAGCAAAAGAAGTACAACAAATGAGATCAGAACAAAACAACAAAATCAGAAATCATCAGAATCATCAGAGTCATCCTCAGTGTCACCAGCAGAAGCAGCAGGCATATTTCCTCCTTCTTCTTCATCCTGCTCACCCTCAGCTTCAACTTCAGCCTTCAAAGCTACAATGATCCTGTCAATCTTCACCTTCCTAGCTCCAAAAGCCATACTAGTCTCAGTAAGATCAGCAATCATTTGCTTTCTGGAGAGCACACCAGATGTCCGGACAGAAGTACCAGCTACATCAGCATCATGTGTCTCAGACAGCAAACTGCAATCCAAAGCCATAGGACCAGGCCTCTTGCAGGGCTCATCACTACTGATCAAAATATCAGGGTGTTGCTGAAGAATAATACCACACAGGAGGGTAGGAAAAGCAATTGGAAACTTAATAGCAAAAGACTTAGCATGCTCCAAAACTTGATAATAGATGTAGGCTCCATAATCAAAGGGTGACTTGGTGCCCACGACATAAATCAACTTAGCCAACCCAGAAGCAACAGAATTTGAGTGAGTGGTTGGAGTCCAGTTTTGAGCACAGATCCTGTTCAGAACAGCATACATGGGAGACAGTTGAGCAGAAGACAAATGCTTTGGCCAATGCTTAACTTTGTTACCTGTGATGGCCTTGCAAATTGTGTCCTCAGTGACCTCCAACTCAGGAGTCTCATCAATAGACCTCTCAAGGTAAGTGTTGATAACCGTAGGGGAGAAGTTGACACACTTACCTCGAACAAAAACCTTCCTATACTCAGGATTTCTTGTGTCATCACACTCATCAGAAACATTTACCAAAAATTCCCTGACCAGCTTATCATAACATGGACCCAGATTTCTCACAGTCTTCATCAGTCCAGCAAATTCCAACACATCAACCAGCTTTTTACACTTGAACACATCTTCCTTCAGATTTCTTTCAAGACCTAGTCTTCTGTGGTATATAAACTTCCACCTAGAAGACCCATTTTCCAAATGAAAAGAGACATTATCAAGAGGGGCTGGAGGAATGGTTAGAGGAATCTTCATACCCTTCATTGTTTTTCTGGAAGCTCCACCAGATGTGGCAGCATCAAGCCCAGCAACCTCAAACTCAGAATCACTAGAGGGAGGGTCTTTTCTTTTGAGGCTCTTCTTCTTGTGATCACTATGAGCCACCTTCTTGCTCCCAGCCTTGGGAGGACCATACATGGGCTTCTTCCCAGCAGTAGTAGTTTTCTTCTTACTTTCTTTCTGACCTTCACTAACAGTAGCAACAGTCTTGTCAGATTTGCTCCTAGTCCTGCGAGCAACACCAATAGCACCAGTCTTTTCCTGCGGTCTTTCTTCAGGTACAACATCCGTAACAGCAACAGTATCAGCTTGGTCTAAATTGTCAGTCTCAGTATTATTCACAACATCCTGAGTCGCAGTACCTTCATCCTGAGACTTTGAGGAATTGTTCTCAGGGACACTCACAGAATCAGGGGTGGTTGGAACCACTGCTTCAGGCTCCTCATGAGCTTGCGACAAAGATGCTTGAGCATCTGTCACAGCATCCTTTGTTGTGGCAGGGGGATTAACAGGTGTCTCAGAATCAGCCGTATCAACAACATTCTTTTCAACAGAAACAGCAGTAACATCTTGCTCAATAGGGGAATTTGAAAAATCACCAACTAATTTGTCAGATACCTTAGGGTTATCAGGACCTAGGGTTTCAGACGTAGCTACAGTACTTTCAACAGCAAAATTCTCAGATTTGTTGCCAGAAGGGTCAACATTTGGTTTGACAACATTAGATATAAATGGATTGTCCTTACAGTACAAATCATCCATGCTTAACCCTACTCGTTGAACAGCGGGAGTGGTAGATGTCTTACCTTTTGATTTCGACCTCGTGTTCACGGTAGTAGAAGAGGTAGCTTTGCTAGATTTTGCAGGAGCCTTCCTTCGTGATGCAGACGACCTAGTTCGTCGCTTCTTTGTAGGAGAGCTGAGAATGGTAGTGAGAGGAAGTGCGTCGGTGATGATTGCTTCAGGAGTTTGATCTTGCATAGTTTGATGAGAGGTAGAATCAGACATGGTGATGATTTTGTGTTTAAAGGTATGAAGAGAGGGCGATTTTTGAATGATGATGCGCGCGGCAAGAGAGAAGTTGAGGAGTTGAGAGAAGTTAAGACACAAACAATGATGGTAGCGTGTGAGAGTTTTGAAAAAGGAAAGTTGGAAATAACCTCCTTGAATGACGTGCACCAAGCGGTTGAGGAGGGAGAAAATACCAACTGCACGCCCCTCAGAAATTAATTGCTACAATTCCTCAAATAAACATATCCCTAACTTCCGTCTTAATTTTTCAAATTGATTAGCATCAAGAGCTTTGGTAAAAATATCTGCTAATTGCTCTTCAGTTGCAACATGTTCAAGAGTAACAATTTTTTCTTCAACCAGATCCCTAATAAAATGATGTCTAATGTCAATGTGTTTAGTCCTGCTGTGTTGTATAGGATTTTTGGAGATATTAATTGCACTCAGATTATCACAATATAATGTCATAGCATCTGTCTTGACATTGTATTCACTCAGCATCTGTCTCATCCACAACAATTGAGAACAACTGCTACCAGCTGCTATGTACTCAGCTTCAGCTGTAGACAAGGAAACGCAATTTTGCTTCTTACTGAACCAGGATATAAGATTGTTACCCAGAAAGAAGCATCCACCAGAAGTACTCTTTCTATCATCTGCACTTCCAGCCCAGTCAGCATCACAATACCCAAACAACACAGTGCTTTCCCCATGAGAATACAACATACCATAGTCACTGGTACCATTCACATACTTCAGAATTCTCTTTACCTGAGTCAGATGGCTTATTTTTGGTTCAGCTTGGTACCTGGCACACACTCCAACTGCAAATGTGATATCTGGCCTACTTGCTGTAAGATATAGAAGACTCCCTATCATACTCCTATACATGCTTTGGTCAACATGCACACCTTTCTCATCCTTTGATAATTTTACATGTGTGGGAGCAGGAGTTCTTTTATGAGCAGCATTTTCCATCCCAAATTTCTTGACTATATTTTTAGCATACTTACTTTGAGAGATAAATATAGTATCTTCCATCTGTTTCACTTGAAGACCAAGAAAGAACTTTAGCTCACCTACCAGACTCATCTCAAATTCAGATTGCATTTGCTGAACAAAATGCTCTATCATCTGGTCAGACATTCCTCCAAAGACTATGTCATCTACATATATTTGAGCAATCATCAGCTGTCCATTTTCATCTTTCACAAACAAGGTTTTGTCATTTCCTCCCTTCCTATAGCCATGGTTAGTTAGAAACTCAGCAAGTCTCTCATACCAAGCTCTAGGGGCTTGCTTCAGGCCATATAGAGCTTTCTTCAATTTGTAAACATGGTTTGGAAAACTTGGATCAATGAAGCCTTTAGGCTGTTCCACATAGACCTCTTCATTTAAGTACCCATTGAGAAAGGCACTCTTGACATCCATCTGATACAGCTTGAATTTTAGTATGCATGCAATCCCAAGTAACAATCTAATAGATTCCAACCTAGCTACAGGAGCAAAAGTCTCATCAAAGTCTACACCTTCAATTTGAGAATATCCTTGTGCAACCAGTCTAGCTTTGTTTCTAGTGATAGTACCATTTTCATCAGACTTGTTTTTATAAATCCACTTGGTACCTATGACATTCACATTATCTGGTCTAGGAACTAAGTCCCACACATTACTTCTCTTGAACTGAGTTAATTCTTCTTGCATAGCATTTATCCAGAACTCATCAGTTAGAGCTTCCTTAACATTCTTTGGTTCAAGTTTAGATATAAAGCAAGAATTTGATACCTCATCATAGTTCCTTCTAGTTGTAATCCCTTGATTAGGATCGCCAATGACTTGATCTATGGGATGGTTTTTCTGAACTCTGATAGATGGTCCTTTGTTGGGAGCAGTCTTCTCTGGACCAGTTACTTCAGAATCTTGCTTACTACTTGCTTCATCTTCTTTCTTCTCTTCCTGTAGGTCAGATGCTGAGGCAAATGTAGCATCATCTGGCACAGCATTATTACCTTCATCATCTATAACAACATTTATAGATTCCATCACTGTCTTGGTTCTGGAGTTGTATACTCTATAGGCTCTGCTGTTTGTTGAATAGCCTAGAAAAATTCCCTCTTCACTTTTAGCATCCATCTTTCTTCTTGGTTCCCTGTCAGCTAAAATATAGCACTTACTACCAAACACATGGAAGTGCTTCACTGTTGGCTTCCTGTCCTTCCATAGCTCGTACAAGGTTGTGGATGTACCTTTTCTCAAATTCACTCTATTATGAATATAGCAGGCTGTGTTCATGGCTTCAGCCCAAAAGAAAAATGGCAGCTTCTTTGCATGTAGCATAACCCTGGCAGATTCTTGCAAAGTCCTGTTCTTTCTCTCAACTATCCCATTTTGTTGGGGAGTAATGGGTGCAGAGAACTCATGAAATATTCCTTCAGAAATACAGAAATCAGAGAACTTACCATTCTCAAACTCTTTCCCATGGTCACTTCTGATTCTAACAATTCCACAATCCTTTTCTCTCTGAAGTTGTAAGCAAAGATCCTTGAATCTTTCAAAAGTGTCTGATTTCTCCTTAATGAAATTTATCCAAGTATATCTGGAAAAATCATCAACAGCAACAAATGCATACTTCTTACCACCTAAGCTTTCGACTTGCATAGGTCCCATTAAGTCCATGTGCAATAGCTCAAGAACTCTGGATGTGGACAGATGTTGCAGCTTCTGGTGAGGCATCTTGGTCTGTTTTCCTATCTGGCATTCTCCACATATACTTCCTTCCTGAATTTGGAGTTTTGGTAGACCTCTGATGGCTCCTTCAGCAATAGCTTTCTTCATGCTTCTGAGATTCAGATGTCCAAGCTTTTGGTGCCATAGCTTAACTTCATCTTCTTTGGTTATTAGACAAGTAGATAACTTTGCTTTATCTTGAGAGACCCACAAGTAGCAATTGTCCTTTGATCTAACACCTTTCATCAGGATGTCCCCTTGATTGTTAGCAACTAAGCATTCACTCTTTGTAAAGTTGACCTTCATTCCTTGATCGCACAGTTGACTAATACTAATTAAGTTAGCAGTTAATCCTTTCACAAGAAGCACCTTATCAAGTTTGGGTAGACCCTCTTCCACAAGATTTCCTACACCCTTTATTTCTCCTTTGGCTCCATCCCCAAAAGTCACAAAACTTGTAGCATAAGGCTTAACATCAGTTAAGTAATTTTTATCACCAGTCATATGTCTGGAACATCCACTGTCAAAGTACCAATCATTTCTGGATGACACTCTCAGAGATGTATGAGCAATTTGAGCAATCTCATCAGCTTCTGGTTCTATTATTCTAGGATCCACATTGTTGCTTGTGAAATTATCATTTTTTTGCTTCCACTGCTTCTTGGTGATCTTTACTGTGGGATCAGGTCTTGGTGAATAGGTCCTGTCTGGGTAACCATATAATTTGAAACAGAAAGGTCTGATATGTCCTTTTCTTCCACAGTAGTGACATACCCAACCATAATACCTTCCTTTTGATCTGGGACTATATCCAGATGCCTGTTGTCTCACCTGATGCTGGGGCATCTGTCTTGACATAGTATGATCATAAGTACTAACAGATGGCACAAACTGTCTCACTGGTAGTTGTTTCTGCTGAGGCAAGGATCTGTAGTCAAACCCAATACCTTTAGAATCTCCAGGTTTCTGTCCTATTTCCAGAATTTCGTCTAAAGCATCAGTACCTTTGTTCATCATCCGCAGTTGCTTGTTCATATTGTCAATCTTGGAAGTAAGTAAGATAACCTCATCATTGAGGTCTGAGTTTATTTGCAGAAGTTTGTCTTTCTCAGCTTGCAAGAGAGCAATGGTCCTCTTTTGTTTTTCTAAAGTTCTACAAACTTCCTCACTTTTGAGACATAGCTCCTTGTAAGAATCAGCTAATTCATCATATGTTACCTCTTCATCACTAGATTCATTGTCAGATGTGCACACTCCAGTCAAGGCATTCACATGTTTTGCAGTTTCAGGTTCTTCTTCTTATTCATCCTCATCAGACCAAGACACAGTCATCACCTTCTTTTGTTTCTTCAGATAAGTTGCACACTCAGTTCTTATGTGACCAAATCCTTCGCATTCATGACATTGCACCCCTTTGCTTTGATTGATTTTGTCATCAGTTCTAGGTTTCCTCTGATTGTTGACATTTTTATAGATGATGCGACTGTTGTCTGGAGCATTTGTCCTAGGGCGTCTGTCCATCCTCTTCACAACTTTATTAAATTGTTTTCCCAACAACACAATAGCTTCAGAGATACTCTCATCAGTATCTAAATTACTCTCCACATCATCTTCATCAGTGTTGGAGATGAAAGAAATGTTCTTGTCTTTCTTTTCAGATCTTTCATTAGCCTTCAATTCAAAAGTTTGAAGAGATCCAATCAACTCATCAACTTTCATATTTCCAATATCTTGGGCCTCCTCAATATCACATACTTTCATATCAAATTTCTTAGGCAGGGACCTGAGGATTTTGCTTACCAGTTTTTCATCAGACATCTTTTCCCCCAAGGATTCAAATGTGTTAGCATATTCTAGCACATTCATGTGAAAATCATGAACACTTTCTCCTTCCTTCATTCTCAAATTCTCAAACTGTGTTGTTAGCAGTTGTAGCCTTGACTTCTTGACCTTTTGAGTACCTTCATGAGCTGTTCTTAGGATATCCCAAGCTTCCTTTGCAATAGTACATTGTTTAATCACCCTGAACATGTTCTTGTCTACACCATTAAACAAAGCATTCAGAGCTTTAGAGTTTCCAATAGCTGCAGTGTCTTCTGCTGTAGACCACTCCTCTTCTGGTTTTAACTCATCAGTATCAACATTATTCGCATCTTTTATTTTAGGAGGGACCCATGCCTTGATCACAGCCTTCCAAGCTCTGCTGTCTAGAGATTTCAAGAATGTTGTCATGCGTGATTTCCAAATGTCATAGTTTGACCCATCCAACAGGGGTGGTCTGTTCACCAGTCCTCCTTCTTTATCCATTAAGCCAGATAATTCTTTCCCTGGAGCTCACCCACACAGAACAGGGTGCCTGCTCTGATACCAATTGAAATTCCTGGCAACCTGACTGACAGATGTTGTGCACAATGTTGGCACAACTCTCCGAGCACCTGTCTACTCAGAACTACAATTAAAATAACGCAGCGTAACAAAGCACAAATTAAAAGGAACACAGCGGAAATATAAAGTACACAGTGAGTTTGTTAACCCAGTTCGGAGCAACTCTCCTACTCTGGGGGATACCAATCCAGGAATGAATCCACTATTATAGTTCTAGTGAAAAGACCAACGCAGACACACTACTTGACTTTGCACCAAGACCCTACTAGTGTCAACTCTATCTAGGAACTCCTAGATATGAGACCCCGTCTCAATTCCTACCAACAGCACAAACAGTATTGTTATCAACTACGCAAAACACAACCAAGAGAAACACACTCTAATAACACATACTCACTCCGTACTTAAAAGCTTAGGAGCAGCTTACAATTACAACTCAAACAAACTCAGTCCTTAGCTTGAATCAGGGAGATACAAGCAAGGCTCACAATTAACAAAAGAAACCCTAAAAACCTTAAACACACGCTTTGCTAACACACACGGTTTTTTGTTACCCTACTAGGGTTTGTCTTCACAAATATATAACACTGAGATAGCACGGTTTTGGGCTTCAAAAAAGAGCGTGGACATTGTCCGGTCCAGCTGAAAAAATCTTCTAGAAATAATAAAAAAACTTCCAAATATAGAATGATATCTTGTGGAAAAAATACCAAGGCAAATAAAACTTCAAGCAAATCTTCGATCAGATACACGCGCCTTGATCAGCAAGCTAGAGGAAAATAAACTTCAAGCAAATCTTTGGAAGATTGCGTACAAAAAATAAAGCGCTAGCTGGCGCGAAAAGCACAAGTCACATAATGCTGTTCCATATGCTACAGCATCTGTCCCAGCATCTGGCTAGTAGATGTTTTTGCAAAATGTAGCCAATCTACAAAAACCCAACAAAATGGTTAGGAATTAATCCTAGGCACATGATGGGGGGTTTTTTGCTTAAGCGGTGGCACCCCTCTAAGTGGGAAAAAGGATTCTGAATTTCCGATTTCGTGACTTGTCAACTCCACTACAACTCTATTGTAATAAGTTGCAACGTTGTGACCCATGTCGGGAAAAGTCAACCACTTATCTACAAGTGCAATACCACCACTATTTGAGGGCGGATGGAAGCCATTTAATATGTAGTTAAAACGATCCTCACTCGCAAATACCCGCACATAATCATTTCTATGATCTTTCAACTCTTGAATAAGATGTCTACGAACCATGACATGACTTTCTTCGGTGAAAACCAAGAACTCAGCTATAGCTCAAAAACCACAATTCCCATCGCCTTTAACATCCACAATTTTTTCAATAAATGGAACCATGAATTTTGGCATATAGTCAATAGGGCACAAAACATCAAACACACCATGAACCGGAGTAGGCTTTGGAACCGGGCTAAGCTTAGGAAACCGAGTAGGTGGTGGAAGTGGGGAACGTGATGATTTGCCAATACGAGCACCCTTTCTTTTAGGAAATGATGACATAGTTTGAGACGATTGACTATCCGGAAATTGGGAATCAACACGCTCCCAATAAGAAGGGATTCGAGTTGTCGATGCCTCATTTGCTTTACACCTCACTTTTTTTGGCGCTCCCTTGGTTGCTACTTTTCTTGGAGGAGGAGAAACCATTGTGGATTCTGGAAATGCCAACTGACGCAACACCTCTTTGATTTCTAGTTTGATTTGATAAGGAACCTTCTTGAGACGTTCCTGAATACCATTCCACTCCTTCTCGACAGAAAAACCATCTTCATTACTTTCTTCACCCATACATAACCTTTGCCAATGATGGTGTATCTCATCCAATCGAATAGGCTTGTTGTCACGGATTTTCACAGCAATAGTGCATGCACAGGGTAGCCCATATGGTGTCCTTATCACATAACCACAAATTTCTTTGTCCATGCACAAGGTTTCCTTGGAACGTCTTTCTTCATCAAAAATATAGCTCAAAGCAGTCCTAGACACATAACCAGCCAACCCAGAGTACAAAATAACGTCTTTGTATCTATGTTCTAATACAGTACAACTCCTCCCAAATGATGTTTGTATCTCAGTTAACTGGATCACCAACATATCATGTATTTTCTCCCAACAAGTACCAAAATCACCTACACTATTGCTCAAATATTTCTTTAGTTTACCATGAGCCCCCTCAACTCGGTTGGTGGTTCTGCATCCAAGATGCAAGACACGGTCTGTCCATGCCCTCACTATTTTCTCCTTCACAACATCCAATACGGTACTCTCGACATAAGTAAGAAACATTGGAAAATCTTTACAAACATTTTTGAATTCCATTAACGCACTTGCATATAATTCTTGCGTAGGTGATTCAACAACAACATCCCAAGCTCTCATTACCTTGTTAACTATGTCACTTGGCTTCACCTCTTTCCCATCCTTCGGTTTCACTCTACAGTCAGTGATGCACTTTGCTCTAACATTTTTACCAACATGAAAATAACAAAGTATTGCACTAGTTTCAGGGAGAACAGTTGCTACCGCATTCATCAAAGTTGTATCTCTGTCAGTCACAACCACTGAAGGCATATTAATCTTTGATTTAAGAAGTTTGACCAACATCTGTAAAACCCAAGTAAAATTATCATCTTTCTCAGATGTCAAAAATCCAAAACCAACAAAATACGTCAAATCGGTCGAGGTGACCCCAACTATCTCAAACAATGGCATTCTGTACATGTTGGTTTATAGGTGGAGTCCATAACCAAAACTGTTGGAAAATTGTTAAACAACTTAACCGATGTTGGATGAGCCCAAAATATGTCTTGAATAGTAGTACTCTCACTTTGTGTTCTGGTGAAATAGACATAGTTGTGCTCCTCTAACTTTGAGATTAGATACTGCATATCAGTCTTGTTACCTCTGTTTGACTTGAATATTTTTGGCGTTCATTGTAGACTTGCTTGATATTTGTCATGCAATCTTGTCTTTTTGTCTTCAAATTTATCAAAATATTTTTTGGTAGCACCAAACTCTTGGTCAAGTCACGTACAATCTTCTTGTCATCCTCCCTTAATCTACCCGCAAGCATGTGTCCTTCTAAACTTGGCTCCATCTGATGGTTGTGAATTCCGTTAAGAATGTTCAATCTCCAATCATTTGTTTCTCTACTAAGATATCCACGAACCATGAACTCACACCCACATTTTCTTGAACCCGTTGCCTCATGCTTCAATCTTTTTTTCGACAATTTGTGGTCGCCACTCCATTCACAAATTAGTTGCAACATTGGATTGATCAAATTGGATCTATGTATAACAATTGTAAATCCCGCCTTATTTGCTTGACGACGTATCCAATTAAGCAAGTCATCTCTATCTTTCCATTTAATTTCGCTTGAAAAAAAATGAGCCGTGTCAACTTCGTTGGCCTCAAGAGGGACAACACCGGAGTCAACATATAATGAAGCTTCAACATGGACAGAAGCTTCAACCTTAGGCAGTATGACATTTCCGGAATTATCGACAAAAATAGGTTTTGTCTCGACCGGATCATCATCCACATTTTCATCCATAACTATAAATAAACAACAAATAACTATGAATAAATAACTTCCAATTACAATAACATCAATATCAAAATTAATTAAACCTAAAAAAAGTTTTAAAAAAACCCAAAAAAAAATCAAAAAATAGGCAGTAAGCCTGTTTTTTGAAGTTTCCCATCGGCACCTAGCTGTCGCAGCATCGGCAGTTAGCTGCCGATGGCCCCATACAGCGGCATTTAACTGCCGCTACGCTGCATGTCAGTTTTTGACGAAAATTGACAGAAAAAACAGCAAAAAAAACGGATTAAATGATGCATTACCTGTTTCTTCACGTCAAATGTGTGTTGAATCCTTCTAGTTTTGTTGCTTCAATGATTTTGGACAAGATTTGGGTAGAAAAAAATTTGGATTTGAGGATTTAGATGGAAGAGGAAATAGGAAAGGATGGGTTGATGGAACAGTATAGAGTAGGTTGCTGTAATCAGAATATCAAGAGCGCAACGGCAGTTAACTGCCGATGGATTCAAACACGGCGGCAGTTAACTGCCGATGGCATGATCCGGCGGCAGTCTGCCGCCGGGGTAAAGATGTCATTTAATGGTGTGTTTTAGCCTTCTTTGATGTGTATAAAGCAATTTTCATAATATTATTAGCCTCTGCAGAAACAGTTTTTCAAAATTACTTTTGCAAATCGA
The DNA here is from genome assembly GCA_018208015.1 of Medicago ruthenica. Taxonomy (NCBI): domain Eukaryota; kingdom Viridiplantae; phylum Streptophyta; class Magnoliopsida; order Fabales; family Fabaceae; genus Medicago; species Medicago ruthenica. The sequence goes on along the minus strand of CM031377.1, from coordinate 80,120,563 downwards.
TATGACTATTGGCCATGTGATTGAGAATGCTATGATAACCAAGCTAAAACAATATATACAACAAAATCAACTTTCAACAAGATATTCACAATTGAACAAATTATGGTTGTCTCCATATGTCTTTATGATGCTCTCGCATAACTCTAACGCATTAGCTTGTCTTCGATTACTCTGCATTGGTGTCGTCATTGTCTTAAACCTATAAAATTGTATAAAAACTGGACGTAATAGCTTTCCGGCGTACTATACTAATATAAACGATATTCGTATCAAATTGGGGTTTTTATTATTCATTTCTTGCAAAACAAGTCGATAAGTGCTATGTAAAATAGCAATATTTTAGCACTTATCACTCCTCTAAAACATATCTAACATGACCTCAAACTCTACTAAAATGACTCAAAAACATAGCTAAAATATCATCAAATATCATGTCATCCGTTGTAAGGCACTTTTACAATAATAAATTAGGTACCTTTAGAAACTTCAAACTTCTTAAAGTGGCAATGAGGTGTGACATTACCGTTCCTTCCACAATAGTGACGCCTAACGTTATGTCCATGGTATTTACTATTATAATTTTTTAACACAAGAGTATTTTTTTGTAAGCTCTTTTAAAAGAAGGCTTTTAATCTTTAGAATTCATACCAAACACTTTAGGAGCTTTGGATGCTTATTCTAGTTTAATTTTTAGAGATTTAATATCTTCATGTAGACTAAGATAAACTTTACAGCTAGCCAAACCAATCCAATTTAGACATTTGGATGGATCACAAAAGGCATTACAATATGCTCGATTACAAGAGATGTATGGCCATTTTTCAAATTTTCAAAATCACATTTGAGTTTTAAAAGATCGGCTTCCAATTTGAGAAATACTCTCTTTTAAGCGCTTATTATTTTAAAAGCATTCATTGCACCACCATGCATTTCAACAATAGCATTTGTAATTCATTATAAGACGGATTACAAACAAAGGCGTAGTAAGAATAGATTACCTCATGATTCTTATGTCCGATGAGACAGATCAACACTTTCATCATCATCCAAATCTAGAGATGGCAAAAAGTGAAAATCCTCCCCGTCACGCTCCGCCCTGTCAATAATCCGTCTAAAAAGGGGCGGAGAGGGGAAGACCAACTAAAGATGTAGGGTTGAAAATCTCACCCTATCCTGTTTTATGGCGGACCGGCGGGTTTGCGAGTTGACATGTCAATGTTTTTTTAAATAATATTAATTAAAAACAATGTAAAAATATATAAATTTAAAGGCAATTTAAGGAAATATAAATATATAACTATTGACTCCACTAAAAATATGAAAATAATCATTCAAACACATAAATTACATCATCTAAAAATCTATAATAAATCAATAAGACATTCAAAATAAAAACTTCATGAGTTATCAATTGACTAACTGTTAAAAATATGAGGCTAAAATCATGAAATAAAAGTGATAAAATTAATTGAATTTTTTTCTCCACTATACGAAGGAGAAAATTGAAAATTTGATTATGACTTATAAATAAAAAGAAGTGAAAAAGAGAGTTTCTTTTTAATATATCAACTCAACAGGCCAATCTGCCCCGCCCCATCATTGCACCGCTTTTTAGCGGGTTAGGCAAAGCAGGCACCCTCCTAGTGGCTGGTTCAAAATCTCAACCCACCCAGCTAAAAAAGACGGGTTAACCGAGACAACGCGATGGGCTCATTTTGCCATCCCTAAATCACTTAGAGTAGATGAGATCTCATAGTCCTCCCATGCAATGTATGATCTCATTCTCTTTTGCTTTCCATTGAGATTTAAGTTGGACTTGCACCTTGTTTTGGCCAATTGTAGACATTTATTCTTCAAGTGACCATATTTCCCACATCCACAACAATATAGCCCCTTTTCTTCCTTCTTGAATTTATCTGATTTGGTCATTGCTATTCTAAATTTGATGAGATTTTTGTCACTATGCTTCAATCCATTTTTCTCAATGTATCTATTATACAGATGTACAAATAATTCCATTTTCTCATCCATCCGAGGAGTATTCATCGGTGTCATTATCCTCTTGCACTAAGTATTTGGCTTTGGAAGTAGACGCCTTTAGAGCAATGGATCTTTTCTATTTCTTCTTAGCACCTTCATTGCTTGATTTTAACCTTGTGATTTCATGCTCACGCTCCTTGAGCTTTCCAACTAAGGTAGTTAACTATGGGACACAAAGGTCTTGTGACTGTTTGATAGCCATTACTTTAGGTCGACACTCTCTAGTCATACACCTTAAGATTTTGTTATCACAATCTTGATTTGAGATTGTCTTTCTAAGGTTTTTCAATTTATTAATAGTATAGGTGAATCTCATTTGCATGGGAGAGATGTTTTCACCTTCTTCCATGTGAAATAATTTATATTGTTGAGTAAGTGTATTAATTTTTAATTGCTTGACGTCTATGGTACCCTTATGGAGAGTTTCCAAAGCGTCCCACATTGTTTTATCCATCTTACAATGTAAAACCGAGTAATACTTAATCACACCTAAAGTGGAAATGAATATGTTCCCCGCCTTCTGAAATTCTGGCTGGTACAAGAACAATACGAAAAACAGGGCACAAAGGATTGCAAAACAGAGCACAATCAATAAGTTCAGAAGCAGCAAAAAATAAAGTGCAGAAAGTAAAAGCACACAGATATTTGTTAACCCAGTTCGGTGTAAATACCACCTACATCTGGAGGATACCAATCCAGCAAGGAAATCCACTATTGGAATTAATCCTAAGACTCAAGACACAGACCCCCTGTTCCTAGTCTTCTGACTTAATCTCCTATAGTTCTGATTTCTACCCAACACCTGAGTATAAGAAAACCCCTTCTTACTTCCTATCCAAGTAACAACCCAGTTACTAAACAGCTTCTGAATAACTACCCAGTTTATGAAGAAACACTTCAAACTAACAAAGACTTCATTCGTACTTAAAAGCTTAGAATGAATTACAACTCAAAACTTCTAAACCAACTCAGATGAGTGGTGTACAAATAAAACCTAAGTTTAAAAACACAAAGACTCTAATTCTCTGATTTCTAATATATGACTCGTAGTCTTCAACAGGTAGCAGCACATCTCCTTAAATAGGCTTCAGCAGCTCTCTTAATTCTGAATCCAATCTTCTGCAATTGATATGTTTCTGAATTATGAAAGGCTCAATAAGGAAACAAATAATTCTGAACCAAATAATGCAAAGATCCTTCAACAATTAAATCAATCATAAAACACGAAGCAAATCTTCTCAAGAACTTCACCAATATTAATCAGCCTTCTAGAACCAAATGCCTGAATAAATCCTTGATAAATCTTCATAAGATACGCACAAAAAGAATCAGATTTAATGCAGAAATCCAGCTTCACCAATCAGCTTCTGAAGTCCAGCTTCTGAAGGTCAACGCTGGTCAACGTCTGAACAGTGCGTCTGAAGTACTGTTCAGCGTCTGAAGGCCATTTCAGAGTCTGAAGCACTGTTCAGCGTCTGAAGGCCATTTCAGCGTCTGAAGCACTGTTCAGCGTCTGAAGGTCCAAACTGCGTCTGAAGGTCATTTCAGCTTCTGAACCTTTTCAAATTCGATTTCTTGCTTCTAAAGACTTCTCTAACACATGGAGATGCTTTGCATGAACACTTTGATTTTACCAAAACATGCAGCCAACATCTAAATACTCAACAATCTCCCCCTTTGGCAAATTTTTGGCTAAAATCAATGCTTCACAAACAACAAGTTCTTCATTTCAACACAATGAACTCAGCAATGAAGAAACAACAGCTTCAGTTCTTCAAAACACAACTCAACACATCATGACAACCTGAAGCACACAAAACTACTGATCATCTTCAGATACTTCTCAGTCTCTGATCATCACATGAAAACTCCCTCTGAAACTTCACAACCACATACCAGCAACATACACAGCTTCAAAACAACTCTCCCCCTGCAACTCAGCACACATACAATACTCCCCCTTAATTCTGAACTGCAGAAAACTCTGAGACATAGGCTTCTAAAACTGAAACAGCAGAAAACACTTCAGGAACACTAAAACAAACAGCTCACAACTCAGGATTTTGTCACTCATGCACTCCCCCTGAGTTAGAAACTCCCCCTCAAGCATATCTTCACAGTTCTTGTTGTAATGCATCTAAATTCTGAGCAACTCTGTCAGCTTCTGAAACACATGACATTCTGAGAAAACACACTCTGAACAGTTCCAATCTGAACTCAAACATAAGTTTTTCTCCCCCTTTTTAGCCACAAAATTTTGACAAAACTCAGACTTCATATAGGGAACAAAAACTAAACATGTAACACAGATCCTGAAAACTGAATGAATATCAGACTCTGATTCAGGAACACACACAACATTTGCAAATCTGGCAGGTACTCTATCTTCCTCACATCCAATTTGCTGTAATTGCTATAACTCCTTATGCAGACAAACACCCAACTTGTTTCTCAAATTCTCAAACTGCTTGGCATCCAAAGCTTTTGTGAAAATATCAGCAATTTGTTCTTCAGTATCCACATGTTCAAGCTGAAAATCTTTTCTTCCACAAGATTTCTGATAAAATGATGTCTGATATCAATGTGCTTGGTCCTGCTGTGCTGTATGGGGTTCTTAGAAATGTTTATAGCACTTAAATTGTCACAATATAGGGTCATAACACCTTGTTCCATGTTGTATTCTTCCAGCATCTGCTTCATCCATACCAACTGTGAACAACTACTTCCAGCTGCTATATATTCAGCTTCAGCTGTAGACAATGAGACACAGTTCTGCTTCTTACTGAACCAAGAAATTAAGTTATTCCCTAGAAAGAAGCATCCTCCAGAGGTACTCTTCCTGTCATCTGCACTTCCTGCCCAGTCAACATCACAATACCCAATTAATTCAGAACTTGCACTGTGTGAGTACATGATTCCATAATCACTTGTAATGTTGACATACTTCAAGATCCTCTTTACTTGTGTCAAATGACTCATCTTTGGATCTACTTGATATCTTGCAGTTAAGTACAGTAAGCTCCCAATCATACTTCTGTACTGGCTTTGATCAACTGAAACTCCTTGTTCATCTTTAGTTAATTTCAGATGTGTAGCAGCAGGTGTTCTCTTATGGCTGGCAGACTCCATTCCAAATTTCTTCACAATATTCTTGGCATATTTACTCTGAGAAATGAAAATTGTATCTTCCATTTGCTTGACTTGCAGTCCAAGAAAATAAGTAAGTTCACCAACAAGACTCATTTCAAATTCTGACTGAATCTGCTGAACAAACAACTGAACCATCTTGTTTGACATCCCACCAAACACTATGTCATCAACATAGATTTGAGCAATCATCAGACTTTCATCTTCATCTTTTACAAACAAGGTCTTGTCAGTTCCACCTTTTCTGTATCCTTGAGTCACAAGAAATTGAGTAAGTCTTTCATACCATGCTCTAGGTGCTTGCTTCAATCCATACAAAGCCTTCTTTAATTTGTAAACATGATCTGGAAATTTATGATCCACAAACCCTTTAGGCTGTTCAACATAGACCTCTTCTTGTAGATAACCATTCAGAAAAGCACTCTTCACATCCATTTGAAACAATTTGAACTTAAGAATGCAAGCTACACCCAACAGTAATCTTATGGATTCTAATCTGGCCACAGGTGCAAAGGTTTCATCAAAGTCCAGTCCTTCCACTTGAGTATATCCTTGAGCAACTAACCTTGCCTTGTTTCTGACCACAGTTCCATTTTCATCTGTTTTGTTCTTGTAAATCCACTTAGTGCCAATCACATTCAAACCTTCAGGTCTTGGAACAAGATCCCACACTTCACTCCTTTTGAATTGATTCAACTCATCTTGCATGGCTTCAATCCAAAATTCATCAGTTAAAGCTTCTTTTATATTTTTGGGTTCAAATTTTGACACAAAGCATGAATCAGTAGCAACAGCATCTGAACTTCTGGTTCTGACCCCTTGATCTAAGCTTCCAATGATTAAATCTCTAGGATGATCCTTCTGAACTCTAATGGATGGTCCTTTACCAATAGAAACATGATCTGGATGAATTTCTGCTTCTTCAGACTCTACTTGATTTTCTGCTTCTGACAGTTGTTCTTCTGATGCTTCAGACTCTGGAACTACTTCAGACTCACTTCTTTCATTCTCAGCAGACAGATCATCAATCACAACATTAATGGACTCCATCACAACCTTGGTTCTGGAATTAAACACTCTATAGGCTCTGCTGTTCACTGAATAACCCAGAAAAATACCTTCATCAGACTTAGGATCCAACTTTCTTCTATTTTCTCTATCAGCCAAAATGTAACATTTGCTGCCAAACACATGAAAGTATTTAACTGTAGGCTTCCTTCCTTTCCACAGTTCATACAAGGTAGATCTAGTTCCCTTCTTTAAAGTCACTCTATTATGAATATAACAAGCTGTATTCATAGCTTCAGCCCAGAACATGTAAGGTAGCTTCTTAGCATGTAGCATGACTCTTGCAGATTCTGCTAATGTCCTGTTCTTCCTCTCAACTACACCATTTTGCTGAGGTGTTATAGGTGCAGAGAACTCATGTTTGATCCCTTCAGATGCACAGAACTCAGAAAATTTCTTGTTTTCAAACTCCTTCCCATGATCACTTCTGATTCTGATAATACCACAGTCCTTCTCTCTTTGTAGCTGAGTGCACAAATCTCTAAACACTTCAAATGTATCTGATTTTTCTCTCACAAAGCTGACCCAAGTAAATCTTGAAAAATCATCAACCATCACAAAAGCATATCTCTTTCCTCCAATACTCTCAACTTGCATAGGCCCCATTAAATCCATATGTAACAGCTCTAGTACTTCAGTAGTTACCTGGTGTACTAATCTGGGATGAGACTTTCTTGTTTGTTTTCCAATTTGACAATCACCACAAAAACTGTCCTCATTAATCTTCAGATCAGGTAGACCTCTAATAGCTTCAGTGCTCAGGATTTTCTTCATGCCTTTCAGATGCAGATGACCCAGTTTCTGGTGCCAGAGTCTGACTTCCTCTTCTGTGCTCATGAGACAGGTAGTCAGGCTTCTTTCTTCTTCAGACACCCATAAATAACAGTTATCTTTAGATCTGCAACCCCTCATCAGAACCTTACTTTCTTGATCAGTTACCAAACATTTTTCTTTTTTGAAATTTACCTTCAAGTCTTGATCACAAAGCTGGTTGATACTGATCAGATTAGATGTCAACCCTTTCACAAGTAACACATCATTAAGTCTTGGTAACCCTTCACTGATTAAGTCACCAATACCCAGAATCTCTCCTTTTGCTCCATCACCAAATGTCACATAACTCCTGGAGTAAGGCTTTAAATTACACAGAAGCTTCTTCACACCAGTCATGTGTCTTGAACAACCACTATCAAAATACCAATCCTCTCTAGAAGTGGCTCTCAAAGAGGTATGAGCTATAAGGCCAACAATTTTGTCTTTGGGCTTCCACACCTTCTGAACATTATTTCTGGTTGCAGCTGGTTCCACTCTTCTATACTGAAAATGTTCAGGATAGCCATATAACTTGAAGCAAAATGGTTTAATATGCCCTTTCTTTCCACAATGATGACAGATCCAGGGATGATTTCTTCTCTTGTTTCTGTTAAACTTCTGGGGTTGCTTCTGAGGTTGCATCTGAGGTTGCTTCTGAGCTTGCTTCTGAGGTCTCATCTTGGATGTCCCAATCATAGGATCATACGTTTCAGTAGCAGGAACAAACCTTTTAGCAGGATTCTTCTGTTTGAGGTTCTGAGTCTGATCAACAAATCCTAAACCAGTGTGTTTACCTTGTTTCTGATTCTCCAATATCTCCTCCAGCACATCAGTAGCAGTATTCATCATTCTGACCTGCTTTTTCATATTCTCAAGCTGGGAGTTTAGTTGACTCGCTTCTTCTTTGAGCTCAGAATTTTGTACTAAAAGTTCACCTTTCTCAGCCTCCAGTTGACAGATTGTCTCCTTCTGATCCAGAATTTGCTTGCAAACTTCTACACTTCTGGTGTATAGCTTTTTGTAATTGTTAGCCAGTTCATCATATGAGGATTTTTCAACTCTGGCTTCAGACACAGATGAAACTTCAGACTCTGAGTCAGACTCTGAAAATGTCTCAGACTCTAAAACTGCTTCAGTCTTTGAACTAGCTCCTGAGGACTTAACCTTAACATCAGACTTGTTTCTTCCAGTTAGAGCAAAAACAACCTTAGCAGACTCACTCTCTTCATCTTCTTCTGAGTCTTCATCAGACCATGATACAGCTAGGCTCTTTTTCTGCTTCTTAAGAAAAGTAGGACATTCTGACTTGATATGTCCATAACCTTCACACTCAAAGCACTAAACACCTTTTGCTTGATTGCTCTTCTCCTCAGACTTGGTCTTCTTAACATCAGTTTGTTGCTTCTTGTTGTTGAATCTGAAGTTCTGACCTTTGGTTTTGGATTTCCTGTCAACATGCTTCAGAATTTTATTGAACTGTCTTCCCAGCAACACAAGTGCTTCTGATAGGTCTCCATCATCCTCATCAGACTCTTGTTGATCATCAGCTTCAGAATTGACTGCAAAAGCTACTCCTTTCCCTTTCTTCTCAGGCTGTTTACAGAAAGCAGTCTCAAAATTCAACAGAGATCCAATCAGCTCCTCAACCTTCATAGTGGAGATGTCATGAGCTTCCTCTATAGCAGTCACCTTCATGTCAAACCTTTTGGGAAGAGACCTGAGAATTTTTCTCACTATCTTCTCATCTGACATCTTCTCCCCAAGAGACTCAAACGAATTTGCCATATCCAGGACATTCATGTAGAAATCTTGAATATTTTCATCCTCCATCATCTTCAAATTCTCAAATTTAGTGGTAAGAAGTTGGAGTCTGGACATCTTCACCTTTGAGGTTCCTTCATGAGTGGTCTTCAGTATTTCCCAGGCATCCTTGGCTATAGTACACTGCTTGATGAGTCTGAACATGTTTTTGTCCACTCCATTGAATAATGCATTCAAAGCTTTAGAGTTTCCAAGAGCCAGATCATCTTCAGCCTTTGTCCACTCTTCTTCTGGTTTCAGCACCTCAGTCTTGTTCCCATCTTTGTCTAAAACAACTGGATGATCCTAACCTTTTAGCACAGCTTTCCAAGTTCTGCTGTCAATGGATTTCAGAAAGGCACACATTCTAGACTTCCAATATTCGTAATTTGTGCCATCCAGCAATGGTGGTCTGTTGACATATCCTCCCTCCTTGTCCATGCTAGCCAGAAAACACTTCCCTGGAGCTCACCCAATCACAGGCAGGGTGCCTGCTCTGATGCCAATTGAAATTCTGGCTGGTACAAGAACAATACGAAAAACAGGGCACAAAGGATTACAAAACAGAGCACAATCAATAAGTTCAGAAGCAGCAAAAAATAAAGTGCAGAAAGTAAAAGCACACATATATTTGTTAACCCAGTTCGGTGTAAATACCACCTACGTCAGGAGGATACCAATCCAGGAAGGAAATCCACTATTGGAATTAATCCTAAGACTCAAGACACAGACCCCCTGTTCCTAGTCTTCTGACTTAATCTCCTATAGTTCTGATTTCTACCCAACACCTGAGTATAAGAAACCCCCTTCTTACTTCCTATCCAAGTAACAACCCAGTTACTAAACAGCTTCTGAATAAATACCCAGTTTATGAAGAAACACTTCAAACTAACAAAGACTTCATTCGTACTTAAAAGCTTAGAATGAATTACAACTCAAAACTTCTAAACCAACTCAGATGAGTGGTGTACAAATAAAACCTAAGTTTAAAAACACAAAGACTCTAATTCTCTGATTTCTAATATATGACTTGTAGTCTTCAACAGGTAGCAGCACATCTCCTTAAATAGGCTTCATCAGCTCTCTTAATTCTGAATCCAATCTTCTGCAATTGATATGTTTCTGAATTATGAAAGGCTCAATAAGGAAACAAATAATTCTGAACCAAATAATGCAAAGATCCTTCAACAATTAAATCAATCATAAAACACGAAGCAAATCTTCTCAAGAACTTCACCAATATTAATCAGCCTTCTAGAACCAAATGCCTGAATAAATTCTTGATAAATCTTCATAAGATATGCACAAAAAGAATCAGATTTAATGCAGAAATCCAGCTTCACCAATCAGCTTCTGAAGGTCAACGCTGGTCAACGTCTGAACAGTGCGTCTGAAGTACTGTTCAGCGTCTGAAGGCCATTTCAGAGTCTGAAGCAGTGTTCAGCGTCTGAAGGCCATTTCAGCGTCTAAAGCACTGTTCAGCATCTGAAGGTCCAAACTACGTCTGAAGGTCATTTCAGCTTCTGAACCTCTTCAAATTCGATTTCTTGCTTCTGAAGACTTCTCTAACACATGGAGATGCTTTGCATGAACACTTTGATTTTACCAAAACATGCAGCCAACATCTAAATACTCAACACCTTCAAATCGTATTTGAGTTTCTTAGTATCCCTTACATGTAAATCCTCCTCGTTAGAAGGGGAGAGTGTTGGAACAAAATGTATGAACAACTCTCTTTTGGGTTTTGATGATAACAAAGTGTTAAAAATAAAATTGGAATTGCTAATGCTTGATTCTAAGTGTTCAGAACCATGTACTTAAAGTTTGGTATTTAACATTGGTTATGAAAGAACAAGCTAAGAGCAAGAAGGAAAGCATAGAAGCTTGTGTTGCAAGTATGAAGCAAATCTGTGTCTAAAAGCAGCTTCTGAAGGCAGCGTCTGAAGACTGCGTCTGAACAGTGCGTCTGAAGAAGTGCGTCTAAATAGTGCGTCTGAAGAAGTGCGTCTGAAGGTCAACAAAAGTCAGCGTCTGAACAGTGCGTCTGAAGGTCAACGAAAGTCAGCGTCTGAACAGTGCGTCTGAAGGGTGTGTCTGAAGAAGTGCTTCTGATGAACAGTGTCTGATGCCAGCTTCTGAAGTCTGAATGCAGCAGTCAACAATTGCAACTGTGATCAGTAAAGTATTGTTGTGTTAGAACAGCTCTTTGCAATGGTTGCCTCCTTGGAAGAAACACTCAGCCAGGTTTTAAGGAAACATTCAAAATATGTTGCTCTGTTTTCTGTGCGCACACACTGTCAGAACAGAAGGATTTTTTGCTGGCTGAAGCTCTTCTACAACAGCTCTTTATTCTCTATAAAGGATTGAAGATTTGAAGAAGAAGGCTAAGACTCTGTTCCAGAAAAACCAGAAACTGCCATACTCAATTTTGCGTATCAGTCATCAAATAAACTTAGGAATTCTTACAAACCTTTTTATCTTAGAATTCCTTAAGTGTAGAGTCTCAACCTGAGTTGTATTTTGTGAACACCACTGATTGTATATCAAGTGTTCAACTCAAACTGTTTTCTGTTGTAAAATCTGTTTGAACCCAAAGTCTCTAGCCTGCGTGCTTGAGCAACCAGAAGTCTCATAACTTTGTGTATTGAGCAATTAGAAGTCTCTTAGCTGTGTGCTTTGAGCAGGGAAGTCTCTTGCTTGAGGGCTTGAGCATTGAAAGTCTCTTACTAGTTGTTTGAGCAATTAGAAGTCTCTTACTAAGTGTTTGAGCAACTGGAAGTCTCTTAGCTTTGTGCTTTGAGCAATTGTAATCATTTGATTATAGTGAAAAATCTCTTGTTAGTAACAAGGGGACTGGACTACTTCCGGATTGTGGAAGGAACCAGGGTAAACCATTGTGTCTCTCTTTCCCTCTCTCATTTACTTTATATCCGCTGCACAAACAACTCTGAAAATAGTTCAGAACTGATCAATATCAGAATCTGAACTAACCAATAGTTTTTGAGAAAGAAAAAGAATTAGCTCACACAATTCAACCCCCCCCCCCCTTCATATGTGTTTTTCTCACCTTCAGAGAGCATATTTTTGTATGTATTTTTATGTAAATCAAGTGAAGTAACCACACATTTCTGAACCCAATCATCACCCTTAATGTCACTTCGATAGGCCAACCAATTAACAATGTTGTTGAAATATACACTACCAATCAAACATTAAATATTAATTGGTTGGTATCAGAGCATGATTTGTGCTCAGCCACTTAACCGTGCCACAGTTAAAGATCCAGAGAGAAAAACATCTCTACTCCTGAGAGTGATACTTCAGCTTCCGAAACATCCATCAACACCTCTGAGCCCTGCTTTTCAACCTCTGATAAAAATAGTTTCTATGTTAGACCTTCATCCTTTAATGGAGATGTTGCTCAGTTTTTCTGGTGGAAAAGCAAGACGTACAGTCATATTATAGGTGTTGATGATGAATTGTGGGACATCATTGAATATGGTGTTACTTTTGAAGTTGATACAGAAGGTCTACAAGAAGCATCACAGAGTGAGAGGAATTATGGTGGATGCGCTACCTCATGCAGAGTACACCAAGATTGTGGACAGATCAACAACAAAAGCCATCTTTGTATCACTTTGCTCTACCTATGAAGGGAATCAACAGGTCAAGGAGGCTAAGGCTAACCAGCTAGTGCATCAGGATGAGCTGTTCAGAATGAAGATAAGGACATTGAAACCATGTACTCAAGGTTTTAAACTCTTCAGTCTGGTCTTCAGGTTCTAAAGAAGATCTATACTGTAGGTGATCGTGTCAAGAAGATTCTTATGAGTTTTCCTTCCAGATTTAGACCAAAGGTCACTGTCGTATAGGAGGCAAAGGACCTAAACAAGCTAAGTCTGGAGAACCTGATAAGCTCTATTAAAAGTCATGAGATTGAGCTTGATGGTGATGAACCAACAAAGAAGTCTAAGTCCATTGCTCTAACCTTAAAGGGTAAATCAGCCAAAGCGCTTCAGTCTGCTGAGTCAGAAGTAGAAACTCCAGCCGGAGAATCTGACAATGATTCATACCTTGAAGAGATGGCCTATTTAACCAAGAGGTTCCAATACTTGACCAATAAGAGAAGGTTTCCAGGTAGAAGCAGTGGTTCTAAAGGATCAAGTTTCAGAAACAAGAAAGAAGAACATAAAAGAGGATGCTTTAACTGCAGGAAACTTGGTCACTTCATAGCTGACTGCCCAGAGTTACATAAGGATAATTCAAAGAAGGAAAGCTTTAAGAAGGAGAGCTACAGAAGAAAGCTTAAGGAAAGCTTTATGGCAACCTGGGAGAAGCTTGATGAAGAATCAGATTTTGAGAAAGGTGAAGAAGAAACCAACCTGGGTCTAATGGCCATTACAGCTTCTGGTACAGAAAGTAATTCAGACTCTGACGATGATGAGGTATCTTCTAAACTAGCTCATATGTATTATGTTAAAAATGTCAAAGAACTTGCAAGACGATGTATGGACAAATCAAAAGCTTTAAAATCTTTGCAAAAACAGTTTGATTTGTTAGCAGCAGAATCCAAGTTCTTGGAACACCAAAACAAATTTTTGTCAATCCAAAACGAAAATCTCATGATGAGAAATGAAATTTTGGAAAAAAGTAAACTTTCAAATCTCAAGAAAATTGACATACCTTTGGCAAAAAGTGATAATTGTCTTTAAGAGTCTATCACTAGTGGTGACAGCTTCTAGAATCTATAAGATAAGTCTGAACAAGAGAGAAGAAAGTGGATTCACAGCAGAATCTGTCCAAAAGGTTCAGACTTCTGTGAAAACAAAGAAACCTCCTTGTTCTGAATGCTCAAAGAAGTTTTTGTACTCCCATTTTGATCCAAAAGCCAAACAAGCTAAGGTTATAAAGAAATCAGAATCTAAGAACTCGGAGTTCAAGGTTCTGATGCAATCAAAGTCAAGAACTCCTGAGCTTAGGATTCAGAAGAGTTCAAAACCCAAGGTAAGGAAGAGTTTAAGACCAAAACCTCTTAAATAAAAAATCTTGAATAAATCCAAACCAGAACTCTTAAGGCATAAGGTTTTGAAGAGGAGATATTCCTTCAGAACTAACTCCAAATGACCCATTGAGATGTGGGTACCTAAGAATAATAATGTTTATGTTTCAGGTATGCTTCATGGGAAAACCAAAGCATCAGTTTTGATACTTGAACAATGTCTGCTCAAGAGACATGACATGATAAAGGCATTTATTCCAGACCCTGATCATGAAAGAAGGAGGAACTGTAGGTTTTGGAGGAAACCAGCAAGGAAAGATTGTTGGTACATGAACAATTGGTAAATCTTCTATCTTTATCAATAATGCCTAGCATGTTGATAGACTCAAACATAATCTGCTTAACATTAGTCAATTTTGTGATAGTGGTTATAGAGTGATGTTTGATAAGAGCACATGTACAGTCATCAATGACTCTGACCAATCCACAATGTTCATAGGTCAGAGGAAATGCAACGTTTATAAAATAAATTTCTCTGAACTGGTTGATCAAAAGGTTGTCTGTCTTCTATCAGTGAATGATGAAAAGTGGCTCTGGCACAAAAGATTAGGTAATGCTAACTGGAGGTTAATCTCCAAGCATAGCAAGCTAAAATTAGTCAAGGGACTACCAGAGCTGCAATATCATTCAGATGCTCTCTGTGGAGCATGCCATAAAGGAAAGATTGTTAAAACTTCTTTTAAACCTAAAAACATTGTCTCTACCTCTAGACCTTTGGAACTGCTTCACATTGATTTATTTGGACCAGTTGGGACTACATCAATCAATGGGAAGAAGTATGGATTAGTCATAGTAGATTACTATAACAGGTGGACTTGGGTGAAATTCCTCATAACTAAGGATCAAGCATATGATCTTTTTAGCATCTTCTGCACTCAAGTACAAGCTGAGAAAGATTTGAAAATTCTCAAAGTCAGAAGTGATCATGAAGGAGAATTGAAAATGAGCCATTTGAAATTTTTTGTGAAAAACATGGAATTTTCCATGAATTCTCTTCTCCTATAACTCCACAATAGAATGGAATTGTAGAAAGAAAGAATAGATCTTTACAAGAAATTGCTAGAACAATGCTCCATGAAACTAACATAGCTAAGTACTTATGGGAAGAAGCTGTGAACACAGTCTGTTATGTACAGAACATAATCTATATAAGACCTATTCTGAACAAAACAACATATGAATTATTCAATGGAAGAATGCCAAGTATTGCTTACTTTCATCAGTTTAGATGTACATGTTACATTCTAAACACCAAGGACTATCTGAAGAAATTTGATGCCAAGGCTCAGAAATGTATCTTATTAGGATACTATGAAAGGTCAAAGGCATACAGAGTGTATAATTCTGAAGATAACATAGTGGAAGAATCAATGCACATCAGATTTGATGACAAAGAGCCTGACAATAAAATGACAGAGTTGGTTGAAAGTTTTGCAGAGACACATATATAAGAAGATGAATCAGAACCTGCACGAGCAACAATACCAACTTTAGAGGTTACATAATCTACTAATACACCAGACATACCTGAAACTGATGTGCCCTTTGAAGATCTCCAAGATGATGAAGACTCTGAAGATGGCCATGATGGTTTAGAAGAATTTGCTCAATCCAGAAGGACATTCAAATACAAATCTTCACATCAAAAAGAATTAATCATTGGGAATAAGGACAATCCTCTAAAGACAAGATTAGCATTCAGAAATAAATCATTTTTGGGACTGGTTTAACTGATTGAACCTACCTCTGTGGATGAAGCACTGTCAAATGATGGATGGAGTGTAGCTATGCAGGAGGAGCTGAACCAGTTTTAAAGAAATGATGTCTGGGATTTAGTTGTCAAGCCACAACATAAAAACATCATTGGAACAAAATAGGTCTTTAGAAACAAGCTCAACGAACAAGGTGAAGTGGTAAGAAACAAAGCTAGACTGGTAGCACAAGGCTACAGTCAACAGGAAGGTATAGATTACACTGAAACTTTTGCACCTGTTGCTAGGTTAGAAGCAATCAGGTTACTTTTGTCCTATGCTGTAAATCAAGGTATCACTTTATATTAGATGGATGTTAAGGGTGCATTTCTGTATGGTGTCATTTCTGAAAAAGTATATGTAAAACAACCTCCTGGGTTTGAAGATTTAAAACACGTAGATTATGTTTTTAAACTCAAGAAATCACTACATGGTCTGAAACAGGCCCCTAGAGCTTGGTATGAAAGGCTCAATAATTTCTTGTTAGAAAAAGGTTTTAAAAGAGGACAAGTTGATACTACTCTTTTCAGAAAGACACTAAAGAAAGATATCTTGATAGTTCAGATATATGTTGATGATATCATTTTTGGTTCCACTAATGTTGTTCTTTGCAAGGAGTTCTCTGAGATTATGCAGGTTGAGTTTGAAATGAGTATGATGGGAGAACTGAAGTTCTTTCTTGGTATTCAAAGCAATCAATGCAAAGATGGAGTATATGTTCACCAATCCAAGTATACAAAGGAGCTTATAAAGAAGTTCAAGCTGGAGGATTGTAAACTAATGGCTACACCAATGCATCCCAACTGCAACATGAGCAAAGAAGAATCAAGCATCAGGGTGGATCAAAAGCTATACAGAGGTATGATAGGTTCCTTGCATTATCTAACAGCTTCCAGACCAGATATTTTATTCAGTGTCTGTCTGTGTGCTAGATTCCAGTCAGATGCTAGAGAATCTCATTTAACTGCTGTTAAGAGAATCTTCAGGTATCTGAAGGGAAAAACTAATCTTGGATTACTTTACAACAAATCTTAGGATTATAAGCTAGTTGGATTATGTGATGCTGACTATGCTGGGGATAGAATTGAGAGAAAATCCACCAGTAGAAGTTGTCAATTCCTTGGTGAGAACTTGATATCCACTGAAGCTCTTGGAAAAGAATTGAAGCTGCTCAAGATATCCACTGTGGATGAGTGTGATATGAAGACCCTGTTCGCAAAGCAAGGATGGATGAGAATCTCTGAAGCTCTAAATGGAGTGAACTACGCATATTTTGCAAGAACAAAAGTTATGGAAACTGTAACTGAAGAACAGAAAACAAGGATTAGGTCATCTGTTATGGGGATTGATATCAGCATTGCTCAACATATCTCATCTAATATGACTGATATCAAAACTAAGCAGCCCAACTCTGCTATTCGCAAAGGTGCTAGGGTTCAACTCATTAAGAATGGGAAGAAGATTGATGCCTTTATGCCAAATGATGGTTGCTTGAACTACATTGAAGACCTGACTACTGGATTTGGACGTAAAGGACTTATCAGTAATTTTCCCAGTGTCAGATTTAAGGCTGTGAAGGTCTCTGGAGTTACTCTTCGTGCTATGATCATGAAGATGAAGTAAGAGTTATGTCTTAAAGACGCTCTTGAAGATCTTAAAGATGAACAAGTAGATGACTAAATAAGATTGAGATTGAAGATATATGGATGTTTAGATGCTGAGTTCAATCATTAGGATTCTGTTTTACTTTAGAGTTATTTTTTTTTTGTGTTTTAATACTCTATTTTCCCTATTGTAATTTCCATGATTAATGAAGTTTGTTTATCAAATCTGATTGCATCTTTATTTAATCATGATTTTACTGCTCTTGCATTTATATTTTTGTTGAAGAAAAATGGGGAGTAGAATAATAGTATTTGAGTTCTGAGCCTAATAAAAATTAAGCTAAGGAACTTAATTTAATTCAAGTTAATATGCGCTTAATTGAAAATTTATCAGACTCTGAAGAAGTTATCAGACTTGACTATACTAATCAGACTTGAGTAGTTCTGATATGTCTAAGAGTCTGATACAAGCTAAAGTTCTAATAAGTTTATTCTTAATTTAACTTGTGCTTAATTGAGAACTCATCAGACTCTGAAAGGTGTTATCAGACTTGGGTAAACGAAACAGACTTCAAACAAGCTCGGATATGTTTAAGAATCTAATACATTTTGAAGTTCTGATGTGTTAATATGTATGTGCTCTGATGCATTTTATTATGATTAAAAATGAATTTAATTAACCGGGATATAACTTAGGGGGAGCTTGCAAACCCCTCCTTAGGAACTATCAGATAGGACTTAGGGGGAGCTTGCAAACCTCACCTTAATGGACTATCATAGACTCATGGGGAGCTTGCAAACCTCAGACCCTGAAGTCTACCTGTTAATTAGATTAACAACAATTGTTTCAAATACTTGTGTTTGTCATCATCAAAAAGGGGGAGATTGTTGGAACAAAAATGGTTTGTACAATTCCTCTAAGGTTTTGATGATAACAAAATATTGAAGAATAATTGAATATACTAATATTTGTTCAAGTGTGCAAGATCATAGAATATATCCATCAAAGTATTGAACATGTAAAAAAGCATCAAAAGCACAAAAGAAGCTTAAAAGACTATGGTAGAAGATCTGAAGAAAGCTCAACCAGAAGTCAACATCTTGGATCAGAAGAAAATGACGCCTCTTAGAAGCAGAAGACTAGCCTCATCAGACTCAAAAGACCTAGCCAGACTAAGAAGACCCCATCAGACTTGGAAGACCATCAGACTTTAGAAGAACCTGAGGGACCCAGACTCCACGTCAGATTTATCATCTTCTATAGATGTCTCCATCAAAGGATCTGAATATAGTTTTGTCTTCTTCTAACCTCGTGTAAAAATGGACAAAGAACATCAAAGAAATAAGAATGAACGGATACTTCCAGTTTCAGCAAAGGATTTTCGAATGACTATCGAACAATGGCTCAACATCCTTGATTTGAAGCTTCTCAACGAATCTTAATGCACTGGCACTCTTCTCCAACGTCTCTCAAATCCCTGCCTATATAAGGAGCTGAAGACCTTAAGAAGATCAACAAGACTCTGCTATTTTTACTATGTCATTACTCTGCCAAATCAAATAGCGCAAAACACTTAGGATTTTCGTTTCAAATTTTGTATCTTAGAAATCCTAAAGTCATAAGAGTATGTTCAACATTGTTCAGTTTACACCATCAATTGTTTATTCGGTGTAAGAACAAATTTGTTTATCTTTGTAATTAAATATAAGTCTCTTTCCTGCAAAGCTTGAGCACCAGAAGTCTCTTTCACTTGTGATTGAGCAATAGAAGTCTCTTGGAATTGTCCTTGAGCATTGGAAGTCTCTTGCCTATGTGCTTGAGCAATAGAAGTCTCTTGGACTTGTCCTTGAGCAATGGAAGTCTCTTGGTAGTGACCTTGAGCATTAGAAGTCTCTTGCAAGTGTGCCTGAGCATTTGGAAGTCTCTTGGAAGAGTCCTTGAGCAATTGTAATCTAGTGAGGTTATAGTGAAATCTCTTGTAAGTGCAAGGAGACTAGATTACTCATGTGTTGTGGGAGGAACCAGTATAAATTGCTTGTGTCTGCTCTCTCTCTCTCATATATATATATATATCTCTATCTCTCTTTCTATATATATATATGCTCTCTATCTCTCTCTATATCTCTATCATCTTTGTGTTCTGTTATATTCTGATGCACTCAGACTCTGTGCCAGATTCTGAACTCATCAGAATCTGACCAGTTCTTTAACACTCAGAAAAAGAAACCAGAAAAAGACAACACAACCAGAAAAAGCTTGAGCACCAGAAGTCTCTTTCACTTGTGATTGAGCAATAGAAGTCTCTTGGAGTTGTCCTTGAGCATTGGAAGTCTCTTGCCTATGTGCTTGAGCAATAGAAGTCTCTTGGAGTTGTCCTTGAGCAGTGGAAGTCTCTTGGTAGTGACCTTGAGCATTAGAAGTCTCTTGGAAGAGTCCTTGAGCAATTGTAATCTAGTGAGATTATAGTGAAATCTCTTGTAAGTGCAAGGAGACTGGATTACTCATGTGTTGTGGGAGGAACCAGTATAAATTGCTTGTGTCTACTCTCTCTCTCTCTCTATATCTCTATCTCTCTTTTATCTTTGTGTTCTGTTATATTCCGATGCACTCAAACTCTGTGCCAGATTCTGAACTCATCATAATCTGACCAGTTCTTTAACACTCAGAAAAAGAAACCAGAAAAAGGCAACACAATACGCCCCCCCCCCAATTCTTGTGTTTTTCTCACCTTCAAGAGTATGTTCAAAACAAGTTTAGAAAAAAATTTATGTATGCAAAATATGTTTATGCAAGGTGAGAATAAGTCATAAATTTAGAGGGACAAAATACAATCTAAAACTATTATAGGAATATAAGACATCTATGTCAAACAACAACTTATGCCGTACTTCCTCTTCGACATTCCACCTCTAAAACCTTACAATGTTCATATTTTCTCAAGAAAATGGAATGCATTTCTTGAACCATCCACATTTTTTTTTGCATTTTTTTTTAAATTGTACGACAAGATATTGTAACATACCTTGTGATCCCTTTTATTCTTTAACACAATCAAAATCTATCTTTTGGTTGTAAGATCAACAACACCTCTACACAATCCACACAACCATAACTCTTTCGTCAATAATGTTAGGAGTAATTAGTCTTTATGTGTAATTATTTATTTTGCTTCTTTGTCTTCGATCTTATATTATAAATAGGACCACCTACTTGTATTTGAGATACACATTCAATAAATATACAAATGTCTATTCAGTTTATACCTTACTGAGTTTCTACAATGAGATAATGCCTTGGAATATCATGATTCTAAACTCTTGTCATTTCTTAGCGAGCAGGGTACCTTGTATGAATTTTCATGTCCATACACATCTCAACAACATTGTTTTGAGAGAGAAAGCATTGTCACATTCTTGACTCAGTCCGTGCCATGCTTGTTTCAACCTCTTGTCCATAACGCGCTTGGGGTGAAGCTGCTCTTACCACTGTCCATGTAATCAATCCTCTCCCTTCCTTTGTCTTTGGCAATGTCTCTTCTTTTGAGTGTCTTTATCTCACTACACCAGATTATAACTCACTTAAGGTGTTTGGTTGTGCTTGTTTTATCCTCATTTAGCCCCAAAAATATACTAAACTTGAGCCTATGTTGTTTTCTTGGTTATGGCTATGAACACAAACTAAAATTGATCAGGGTTTAAATTTTAGTAAAGTATCTATCACAATTTTACATTATTTAATTTGGAACATCTTCAATGCAGATATCTAATAGAGTTTTACAGGACAATGAACTTGTCCTTCATTTTTTTTATTCGTTAAAGAAATTTGAGGAGACAAACTAAGAAGTTGTAAACCCTCTAAAAAAAAGTAAGTTGCATATATTTTGTTAAAGCAGCTTAATTAAGATACAATAGTATTGAAATAAAAAAATAATTTCGTGCAAATAAAAAAAAATATAAAAGGGTGGGTCATGTAAGAGTTACGTAATTTTTAGGAAAAATTACACTTGTGGTCTCTTATATTTTTTTTCAAGTCCTTTTGGTCTTTTTAGAATGTGCATAAGAATTTTCAATTTGAAATATAAGATTTATAAGCAAATATGGGAAAAGACCATAGATTTAAATACTGAGAAGTCATAAGAAAATAAAAACATAGATTTAAAGTTTAAAAATACAAATGCAAATGGACAAAAAAAACCAAAATAACGTGAAAAAATAAGATAAATTATTATATTGTTATATCAAATTAAGTTACATGACAATAAGAGTAATTTTTCTTAATTTTATGATAGAAACAAAATGTGTATGATTTTTATAAGTATGGTGTTACGTTGTCGGAACCACTTGATAGTAATGAATGAAACTCGGTGAATTTTTTTTTTTTTGAACAAGCAAAAATGGGATATATAAAACTAGAAGAAGAGCCTCTAAATTAGCACAAGGTGTGCCAACCCAGAGCTCCACCAAAAATCAAATACACAGTTCACCAAACATCCAAGAGTCGGTTAGCCAATGCCCATACAAACAAAGGGGCTCGACCTCCAACAATGAGAATTATTACGAACATTAATATTAGAAGTTTTCACCCACCAAAAAGTATGAACTTTTACTTTATCTAATAGTTGGTAGATGGTGCTCTCCTTATTGTTGAAAAGTCGGTTGTTCCATTCAGTCCAAATGACCCACACGGTACAAATCCACACGAGATGCAAAAAAGAATGGCTAGATCGCAAACCACCGGCTAAAGAAACAAACTGAATAAAATGATCCTTAACATTGGACGGATCAACCGATGAAACACCAATCCAGCCCCGTACCAGACTCCATAAAGGGCCAAAACACGAACAATTGAGAAATAAGTGCTCAGCCGACTCGAAGCCCCCACACCCAGTCACACAAAATTGATCTTCAAAAGAAATTATACCACGAGCCAACAGATTATCTTTAGATGGCAAGCGATTTTGAACCAGCCGCCAAGCCAAGATAGACACCTTCAAGGGTACCTGTTTGTGCCAAGTGAGATCCAAACAATCGTCAACCGAATGAGTCTCCTGTTTAGAGAGCATCTGGTACACACCACGGACGGAATACCCCCCACTAGAGTCAAGCTTCCACCTCCACTGATCTGGAACATTATGCTGCAAAGAAATGTCAAGCAGTAAAACCCTAAGCTCTGCTAACAACTCCTCCTCCCACGCCCACAACCGTCTACGCCACTGCCATGCCTCCCCTGCTACCCCCCACCCTAGTTCACACATATCTTCCACCGATATCGACTTGTTAACAACTAAGTCAAAAAGACGGCCAAACCTCTCACATAACGGAACCCCACCAAACCACGGGTCAGTCCAAAAAAACGACGTAGAACCACACCCAACAGACCTATCGACGCACCCTGCAAACCACCCACCGTCCGCCCCTCCATCCCCGTCACGGATTTTCACAACCTCTCGCCACCAAGAAGAAGCACTCCGGCCCCCTACCTCCAACCTCCCGTTCACCTCACCATACCTAGCTACCAACACCCTATACCACAAACCCCCTCTATCCACCAAAAGCCTCCAGCACCACTTACCTAACAAAGCAATGTTAAACTCCCTCATCCGCCTCACCCCCAAACCGCCATCCTCCTTACTTTTACAAATATTACTCCAAGCAATCCAAGATAATTTCCTAGGTCCCTCACTCCCCCCCAAAAGAAATTTAACAATAAAGATTCAATAGAAGAGATAATACCTGATGGAGCTTTGAAGAAGGAAAGAGCATAGACAGGCAGAGAGGACAAGACAGACTTGAGAAGTACCAAGCGACCACCAAAAGAAAGGAATCTACTGTGCCACCCAGACAAACGATCACGGATACGAGTCAACACAGGCTCCCAAAACAACAAACGACGTGGATCACCGCCAATAGGCAAGCCCAAATACACAAATGGAATTTTACCAACGCGACAATTTAAAGCCATAGCTGCGGCCTGCAACCATGAAGCAGAAACATTGACCCCAACCAACATACTCTTGTTAAAATTCACCTTCAGGCCCGACATCAATTCAAAAAGAACCAGAACCGCCCGAAGGGCTCGCATATTCGCCCAACTCTTAACCCCCAAAAGAAGAGTATCATCAGCAAATTGAAGATGGGAGATTAAAGTAGGATTACCCGAACCAATAGTGTACCCCGTGAAGATACTCAACTCAACCATAGCTTTCATAAGAACATTCAATCCCTCAGCCGCCAGCAGAAAAAGAAACGGAGACAAAGGATCACCCTGACATAAACCCCGTTCAAGAGGAAATTCCTCCGTAGGACTACCATTAACTAACACAGACGCCGTTGCAGTACATACACAAGCTTTCATCCACTTCCTCCACAACACAGGAAAAGACAATTTTTCCATTACCAAGTCTAGGTAA
The DNA here is from genome assembly GCA_018208015.1 of Medicago ruthenica. Classification (NCBI taxonomy): domain Eukaryota; kingdom Viridiplantae; phylum Streptophyta; class Magnoliopsida; order Fabales; family Fabaceae; genus Medicago; species Medicago ruthenica. The sequence goes on along the minus strand of CM031377.1, from coordinate 80,096,871 downwards.
CCCCAATCGACAGAATCATGGGCTTTTTCAAAATCAACTTTAAATAACAGTAGTTCTTTGTTACACTTGCGAGCTTCATCCACCACCTCGTTAGCTATCAGGATACCATCAATAATCTGTCTATCCTTAACAAACGATGACTGAGCCTCAGAGACAACACTGCCAATAACCAACCTCAATCTATTCGACAAAATTTTAGCAAGAATTTTATATAAGCACCCCACAAGAGAGATAGGCCGAAAATCATTCAACCGTTGAGGATTGTCCACCTTTGGGATAAGAGCAATGAAAGTATTGTTGATACCTTTTGTTAATCTGCCATTTCGATGAAACTCTGAAATAAAACGCATAATGTCATCCTTCAAATCCCCCCAAAAATCCTTGATGAAACCAAAATTAATACCATCAGGCCCGGGGCTTTTGAAACTGTCACAATCCCACACCGCCTTTTTAACTTCCTCCACGGAAAAAGGTTTAATCAAACCACCCCGGCCTCTCCGTCCTTCTGCCTAAAGCAAGTAATTTGGTTCCTCCTTTGGCCCATTTTGCTCGGCGGGAAATATCGCGAGGGAACACTTTCTTCAATTCATTCCATGTCGTAATGGAATTTGACGGTAGGGAATCAAGCCATGCG